>CAJNIZ010019957.1:51810-81681 GCA_905231905.1 Symbiodinium pilosum | reverse complement strand
ACCATAATAACGTTCGTGTTCCTAGAGCATACGATGACCAGAGCATCCATGCCAAAACCATAATAAGGTTCGTGTTCCTAGAGCATACGATGACCAGAGCATCCATGCCAAAACCATAATAACGTTCGTGTTCCTGCTTCCTGAGCTTGACATTTTACGTGTCAAACAAAGTTTGCAAAATCTGCCCTTCCGGATGGGCAGTTTCGCCACAGCGGCAGCACCGTTTCCTGAAAAAAGCCCGCCCGTCTCAGGGTTTTTGGCTGGTTCAGATTTGGCGCAAACCTTTCACATGTGCCCGAAACCCAGGTTTTAAGCACTTCTCATAATTCCTGCAGCAAGTTATTATCAAAAAACGCAGGGTCTACGAGCCCGCATGCTACCATGTTTTTGAAGGCCTGCAGCATCTTTTGAGCCGCCCCACTCCCCATAGCAACTATATCACGCATACTAACCTCTAAGCTCCAAGCGCTAAACCCCAAACCGCGCGACCTACGGAGATGCCAGTAATGCCTTCTTCCTTTCCTACAGATAGTTTGGTACGAGATCATGTTGAAACCCATAGCAAGTAAGAATATATCCTTCTCTGGGATATAGCATTTGTAAAAGACTGATATACCCTCATTACTTGGCCCAACCACCCGAACAGGCTAGTCATCTGAATAGCGTGACGCAAGCGCACCCCGTGCCGCTCAGGCGATGATGACGAAGAAGAGGCTTTATCCCGATGTGGTGTTTTCTTAAGATGGGTCATCGGTCATAACCTCCCCATAATAATGCTCCTGCCCCGCCCCCAAAATAGACATGTAATATAATTCGCGCCCTCCACCCCACAATAAAATACAATCATATATTTGAAGCAATGTTTGGATTGTCCATTTTTCGGTGGGTGGGTGGGTTCATTGGTAAGGGGATGTGATGGTTCAACAATCCTGCACGACGTACCTTACATTGTGGGAACTGTGGTGCTCTACTTTATGATGGACGTGCAAGCTTTTAATACCAGCAGATGGGCTCGGGGTTTGGTGCTGCAGCTTCCTTGTTTTGAGGTGCAGGGTTCGTAGTTCAGCTTGTATAAAATTTGTAGGGTTTCATGCAGGGGTGATACATAGGACGACATGGGGCGATAAAGTATTTATGGATACAGGGTTACATAGGGATAATGAATAGTTATATATGTAGAGAGCATATATACATATGCATATGGATTTGGAGAAGATTTGGGGCTAGGGTTTAGGGTTTAGGATCTAGCGCCTCGTTTTTGATTCGAGGCGTTCAGGTAGGTAGGTCATCTCAAAGGGGGGTTCAAGCAGAGTCCATGAGCCCAGGGTTTAGGGTTCAGGGTTCTTGGGTCGTGTACAAGCATGGAGCAGGATTTGCAAGCCCAGCCCACAGAGCCCTGATACTGCAAATATGCAACGCTTGGTAACCCTCCATCAGGACCACGTGATGGTAACAGGATAGATGTGGGGGCCTTGTTTTGGGGGCTTGAACCCTAAACCCCAAACCCTAAGTAGTATTTTCCATTCTATTTTTCCATTATCCCAATATAACTCCAATATATTTCCCATATAAAAAATCCCAACCCTTTTGGGTTGAAACAAAAAAACTGATTACGACAGGTGTACGCAGGTGCGAGAACTCACAGCTCATTTTTGGATTGCTGGGCTTGAACCCCATTCGATCAATACTCCCCCCCCTAAGATTTAACGGTTCAAAGACTACTACCACGGTAGAGGCATTTGGATTGTTGAAAAGGCTAGAACTAAAGACTAGGATCCAGACCCTGAAAACTTAGTGCAGCGTAAAAGGTTCCTGCTTCAGTTCGGAATCCTGCGACCCGCTCAAGCTTAAGTCCTTTAATAACTGAAGACCTTATCTAATCAGGAGCTCAGGTTATAGGGAGGTTACCTTACGGCTCTTAACCTTTGAATAGGAAAGCTGATTCAGTGCCCTGGCTTGCTTGTGAAAACTCATGTGAGGAGTGAAATGATCAAGGGTTGCTAGCTTCATCTTTAAATATCGGGGAAACGCCCTAGAATAGCAGGAAAACTTGGGAGCTATTCTACGGAATTGGTCCTGCTTCATTGCTTTGTATTGTCGGGGGCAGCACCCTTGTTAGTCCAGAGCTCGGGCTAGTAATTCACCAACTCCAGAACTGTCAGGAGGATGTCTCCATGAAGCCCTGGTGGTTACAGCTTGTTGCTTGGGTTTCAGAGACATTTTAACCACTCTGGCAAGACTGCCCAGGTCCCACATAACATTTTTGGGGCTAACCCGGCTGTTTGTCGCATCATTCATGGACAATAGAATTCGCCAAAGCCTCTCAGACAAGCATGGATGCCTATTCAGACATGTTCTACAGTGTCTACAGCTGACCCGCAGTTTCTGCAGGTTAAGCATTCCACCACCATCACCCCCCAAACTGAAAGGCGGTTCCAACATGTAGCTCTCAAGATGTCCCAGGTGGTTGGGTAATGATGACTCCTTACAAATGCCTCGTACAAATACTTCCAACAATGGAGGTGTCCCTTCTCTACCCCAGGTGATGTAAATTCTGTACTCATTCCAGGTACTGCCGCAGAAGGACCCCTAATCCCTTAATATCCGGAGCCGTGCTGTATTGGGAAAAACCGGCTTGACAAGCTACCAGCTCTTAACATATGCAAGTCCCTCCAACTTAAAACCTTAACCGACAGGCTTTGGCGGCTCTGCCACAAACATAGCATCCTGTTTACTACGTAGCTCCGCTAAAGGAGCGGGTCATGTCAGGAGAGTCTCAAGACTCCAATTCGAGGTTCGGGCAAAGTAGAGCCCAATGAAAGTTGTACTTGAAACTTAAAACCGAAACCTGAAGCCCTAAAGCCTATAGACCGTATATAAGCCCTATTACCCAATTACATGCTCCACATGTCTCCTGATAAGGCTTTCAGGTACAAGTTGTATTTGCTTTAGAACTACCCTGAACCTCCCCGTGCCCTCTTGAGCACCCCGTTTTCGCCCTTTTTTTTATGTGCTGTCTTAACCACCCGCTGATACCATCGCGCCAGGTTCCCCCTTGATGAACCCTAGCTAGCCCTCACTGCCACGAATTTTCGGGGCATCTTGCGGGGGTAGTAGGGGAATCCAGATTTTTCTCATGAAGGAGGGAGCGGAAGCAAGTTCAAAGCGCTGGAGCAATGCGAAGGACAAAGGCCAAGGCCCCTTCGAGCAGATAGTTAGGTAACCCAAAGGGTCCATGTAGGCCTATAGGTTGGGTACTGTCCCCACCCAGTAACAGTCTATATTAGGGGTCCTATTAAGGGCTATATTTAACCATATTATACTTGTTATCCAACTGTTACTGAGGTGGGGGCAGTACCCAACCTATAGGAGTTGTTGCAAGGGTCCTTGTAAAGAAGTTACCATTGGGAATGCAACCCCTTAAAGCGGGATCTGAAGGCGTTCCCGTGTACTGATGTTCGGGGCCCAAGTATGCGCTACGTAGCTAGAAGGACCCTTCGGGTAACATTTTGTTCATGGGATTTTTCAAAGTTGGGGGCCCCCAAGGTTTGCAAGAGGATTATGGAGGTCTCTATTCGGGACTACAGGGGGTTGACTTATCTATGAGAGCAGGGAAGAATTCACCGCGCAAGATTCTAAATATCACGGTCCATCATCCCCGTACCACATATAGTTCCCCTTAAGTAGATAGAATATGGCTTTGGGTATATTATAATAGGATCCCCACATACCCCATATTCTATCTACTTAAGGGGGACTATATGCATAAGCTGCACGAATAATGTTGAAGGCATGGCGTAGTTTAGCGAGAGTGAAGTAAGCGTACCATGTCTTCGCACTGGACAGGAAAACTTGGCATGGCATATACCAGTTCCGCATTCAGGTTACAGGAAGAGTAGTCCCCTACCCCTAATATTCAATCCCCCACCCCCCTAAGATTACTAGATATGCTCGATGTATTTTAATATACCACAACGGGGGTATTTAATATGGCCGGGGGGGGGTATACTAGGGGCAGGGGATTAGTATGGGTTCAGTGCAGAGGCTTCAACATGTGAAGTTCATGAGTTGCTTGAATGGCCTTTGAGTAGCTCATGTGAAACTTCTCAGAAAAAAGCCATGGTTCAAAGCTGCAAGCGGGGATTTTGAGGATGAAGTTTAGAGATTCTGAAACCCGGCTACAACTCCCAAAAGTTCAGGGGCGGGCCGCTTTGGCCTTCAGACTTGGGGTTTGAAGCGTTCAGCATGGGCGGAATGGACTTAAGAGCATAGTCTCCCTTAAGTGGATAGGATATGGCTTTGGGTATATTATAATAAGATCCCATATACCCGATATTCTATCTAGTTAAGGGGGACTAGAATCCCCAAACCCTAAACCCTAAACAGTAGCTTCCATTTTCTTTTTCCATTATCCCATTATTCTATTTAGTTAAGGGGGACTATAACCCTGATATATACCCTCTTATACTATAATATAGTAGTTTCCATTTTCTTTTCCATTATCCCTACATAACCCCTATAAAACCCCCTATTCTATCTACTTAAGGGGGATAAGAGGCTCAGGACTCAGAGATGGTATTTCTTGGGACTCGGGGAGTTTCAAAAAAAGGGCCATGGCCTCAAGCCCAGGCTGAAAGTTCCCTGAACTGAACACGTTTGAAAAATCTGGTATCTATGTATAGTCCTAAAATTGTGGTATCTATATGAAGTCCCACGAACCAGCTGCAATTTGCAATTTCTACTCTATAAACGCGAGTTTCCATTTCATGTTCCATTGTCTTCTTCATTTGATTCTCCATTATTGAGGTAAAATCTATATATATATATACACACACATCCCTCTTGTCATGTAGCAGCTTCCATTTTTCATATCCTAGACCCCAGGGGTCCGTTTCCAAACCTTTTGTAAAGGCACCTCGAACGGCCGATGGGAGTGGCAGCAGGCCCTGCAGAAGCCAGTAGGGTCAAGGGGGAAGGGATATGGGTTTTCGATTTAGGGCTTTGGAGTTTTGACCTTAGAGTTCTGCGAGGGTGGGAAAATTAGTCGTCCCCTAAAGCCTAAACTGCCCTAATTTGTGGGATTCTGTTGGGCGTTGCCGATTTTAGGGTGTAGGGCTTTCGGTTCATACTTCAAGGCTTTTGGGTTTAGGAGTACTGATTCAGGGCGCAAGGCGGGTTAGAGCTGAGGGTTGGGCTTAGGGTTTGCGTTTAAAGTTTAGGGTTCAGGGTTTAGGGTTCAGGATTTAGGGTTCAGGGTTTAAGGTTCAGGATTTAGGGTTCAGGGTTTGGGGTTCAGGGTTTGAATAGGTTCAGGGTTTCGGGCTTAGGTATTCGCATCTTGGAGTTTGAGACTTTGAGGCATGAGCTGAAGATTGAGGGGTTGAGGGTATCCACAAGGATGATTCTATGGAGTTTAGATTTGGGGTTTAGGGTTTAGGATTTGGGGTTCAGGATTTAGGATTTCGGGTTTAGGGTTTAGGCTTCAGGTTTAGAGGAGGGGAGCCAGGGATTCCGCTTCGGACTTTCCATCCAGGGTTTCAGTGATCGAGATTTTGTGTCGAGACTTGAGATGCAGGTTCAGCAAGTGGACACTGCCCTTAAACCCTCAAACTCTATAAACCTGAAGCCAATACCCTTAGACCCTCAAACCCTACTCCTTAAACCTTACGCTCTTAGAGTCTTAAGCTCTAAAAGCCAAGCTTTGCGGTGATTCAAGTTTCGAGCTTGATCTAGTAGGAGGCTCATGAGATCTAGTACTTTAGTAGCTATTTTAGTTGCCGTATAAACTACATATGAATCCACCTATGTACCCTATATGGGAGAACCTGGTAATACGTAGGGTTACAACCCCAATTTTAATTACTAAGTCCCACGGGCCTCCAAGTAGGGCACAGAGTTCAGAGTTTTGTGCTCTGGCAGATTAGGGAGTATGGCGGAGGTTTGGCGGTACCCGGACCCCATAAAAAGTAAGTACCCTAAAACCTTAATCCCTAAACCGCCTTGTTAAAGGCTCGGAATGCGAAGCATGGCTTGCATTCAATAGGGAGCAAGGAGCGATGGGCAGCTCGACCTCTAAACCCCCCCCCTGTTAAGGGCCTAAGTATCAGGATCCCTAACAAAATCCCTGTTAAGAGGAGGGGGTTTGTTAACCAGGGGTCCTGGTTATGCTAAACGTGGGGGTTTCGCTCATGGGGTGCCTTTTTTGTCAGGCCTCCTAGTCCTGGTAACTACCAGATTAAAATGACATACATACATGTCATCATGTAGAGAATACCTACTGATAAGCTGCAAACCCCAAACCTGCCTAAGAGGGCCCCAAAGTCCAAAATCTCAACTTCAAGCCCAAACCACGCCAAACTGTACAACCTATCTACTCCCAATCCCTAAGCATTGTCCTCCAAGCCTGAAGCCCTACAGCCTAATCCCTGAGGACGACTCACCAGAGCGGTGGGGCGACACCTGGGAGCAGCCACGCGAGGCGTTCCAAAAACCAAGATAGAAATCCCAGAAGGGAGCTGATAAAGACGAATTGTTTCTACAAGGGGTGCTAAAGGTGTTTGTGTGTCAGTTGGGTTAGCCAGCTTCAGGGGTTCGGGTCTGGGATTTCGGTTTGAGGGTTTAGGACTTTAGGGCTTCGGGTTAGGAATTCGGGTTTCTGGAGTTATGGAATTGATGTGGCAAACGGATGGGAGTTGGGGCCTTAGTTTCCAAGGTCTGAGGATGCTTCGAAAAAGTAAGCGTGCTCGCCTTCGTAGATCTCAGCGCTTGAAGGAGCAACAACTTGGGAAACAAGATTCAGCGACTTCTAGATGAAAACTAGATTTTGCGCTTGACACACAACAAGCTCCGCGTCACGCCCACTGCGATAGAACGGATAGAACGCACCCCCAACCAGGGTAGTCGCAAGCAGCGACCAGGTCCCAGAAAAGTCAAAGGTGGTATTGAGATCTTGGAAGAGTCGCCCACGCTAGTGGTGGCAGTTCATAGAGAATCAAAGTTTAGTTGGACAATTGAGTAGTGTTCTATTTGGGGTCTATCCTCTCCAATAAAGATCAGGATTATGTCCTCCCTTTTGGGTAGTGTATACCTTTCTAGGCTCAATCACCAAAAAAGGCTACTCTATTGAAGAAGCTTATGCCCTCAACCCACAGGAGCACCAAAAAGGATAGCAAGAACTCTAGGAAGTAATCAAAAGGGCTATAATAGGCTATACAGAACTCTGCGCCTCTGTGTCTACTGTAGGGGATTTTTTTCCTTCGGACTTGGGGATTTAGGACTTTGGGTTTGGGGTGCTGGGGTTTGGACTGCAGGATTACAGTTACAGCCACGGCTTACAGTATCAGGTCATTACATTCAAATGTCTCCGTTGCAACGAACAGCGCTTAACCCGATGGGGTTGGGAAGCTCACCGCCATCAGCCATCCGCGGGTGGATGGTGATACGCGATTAAGGAGTGTCGTCCATCAGGACTGCCATGGACAGCGGTGATACCGAATGGCAATCGGAGACGATACTACCTCGAAATGGCTGTACGGCGGGCTTCTTGGAGATGGCGGGCAACAGCCAAGAGGGGCACGTTTTGAGATGTTTTCTGCTTCCCGAGCACGAGACATGGCAGAGTTACCACATGCATCCTCGCCCGAAATAGCTTGGACGTGTACACACGAAAACCAAAACCCATTTGAGGGCCCTCTTGCCTTGACAATGGAAACCTGACCAGGAGACAAGGCTGGAACTCGTTGGCGAGATCGCACCCGAAGACGTAGGCATAGGGTTTGAAAGTGTGCGGTTTTAATTGAGTGGTTTCGGTTCAGGGTTGAGGGTTTGGGGCTTGTAGTGTAGTTTGGAGTTATAGATTATAAGGGTTTGGGGCTTAGAGGTCAGTGATTGGCAGGATGTCACTTTTGGTCATTTGCGCAGATTTGGCAAGATCATGATGGAGTTCCAGATCTCAGGGATCGGCAGACATCTGCTGGTTGGGAATCAGAACCGACTTGTAGTTGTAGGGGCCTTGTAGTCAGGTTAAAGTACAGCTATAGTCCCCCTTAAGTAGATAGAATATGGCTTTGGGTATATTATAGTATAAGATCCCCATATAGCCCATATTCTATCTACTTAAGGGGACTATATATCCGGGTTCTTAATAAGTATCCGGAACCGCTAACTCTAACCCTGCGTGGGGACTTGGGCCTTGGGCTTAGGCTGGCGTGGGGTGGAGACCACGAGGACACCCCAAAAACCCTCCTGTCATCCCTGAAGCGCAGCCAAGATTGATCACATTTTGCGGTTCCCCTCCTACACCAGATCAGCATTTTAGATCAGCATGGCTGCACTTTGCTGAGCCCACGGCCTGCTCCTGCCTCCCGCTTCAAAGCTTTCGTCCCCACCCCCATCGGCGCAAGTTTTCTAGAAGCCTGCATACCTGGACCCCAAGTGTGGTGCGTTCTCTACATTTGGGGCCCATGTTAGGATGATTATGGTTTCATCATATTTCTTACTGGTAAAGCTATAGTTAGTACAGTATAGCTATAGTGCAGTGAGCCTTCAAAAGCTGGATATTTTTCAGCGCCCCATTCAGTAGGTGTGTGCCAAGCACCGGGGGGAACAACCCTCCAAACCCTGAAGGATTACTGGGTTCCTTGAGCGCAAAACAGATGAAGAGACCGCCAACCAGATTAATGCCATTAAAACCGGATACGCGTTGCGAGACCAGTGCTCTAGACTTGGGCTTTGGAAATTATGGCTTTTCACTCAGGGTTCAGGTCCCTGCATTGAACCCAATTGAAACCCATTTAGGGGATTTTGGGAGTTTGTAACTGGGTTAGCAAAAGAGTTATTTATGACTGGGCTATAACTGTCCCAAACATCCAAGGAGGCTTCAAGGTCTGGTGTAGGGAGGGCTGCAAGCAGGACCTCGGGCCTTCAATGAAGGGCAGCTTTTTCTAAGCCTCCTAACATGCATACCATATCATACGATAGTGGCCCATAATTGCCTATATGCCTTTTAAGTTGGGGTAAGAGGTCATTCTTTTGGGTATTCGGGAGGTCTTGGTAGGACGGAACTTAGCAATCACGACGTACCGGTGAGGAATGCAGTGTCCGGAGAACCTAGACCTCCAAAGAAACTTGGGTCATGAGCTGCTACTATCGCTACTGCTGCTATTGCCACGCTGAAGCAGCCAGCAGCTGTTGCTGATGATGCGAATTTCCTGCCATCAGTGCCGCTACTGATAGTGAGTTTTGGAACAAGGGTTAGGTATGGAAAGCGTTTCGTTTGGTGTATGTACTGGAAGCTTTCCTTCTGTGGATCTCAACCTTTTTTCGAGACAGTATGCTGCATACAAAGCCCAACAAGCTGGACGCGGCGTGATCGGAGCTTAGAGTTCTGTGAAGTCTTCATCCCTTCCCCATGCCTTGATACCTCGAACCTACATGCCAGTTTGATTTACTCCGCAAACCTAAACCCCTCCCCGCCTACACATCAGTTCTGGTGGACATAGAAAAACTATCATCAGCTTGTTAGCCCTAAGCCTATAGCCCCCTAAACGCCAAACCCTAAATTCTAGACCCCAAAGCTTCAAACCCCCAACCCTAGATGGACTTCTGATGCTGCTCTATTCGGTGACATACCCTGGTGATTTTGCTGACCTTTTACATGGCGTAAGACCCCCCGGCACAGCTCCGTGGAATCCAAAAGTCTAGTGGAGTTATATGAAGCAAGCAAACCCCATAGAACATACTGCATCCTGAGCTGCAGAAGTCCCCGGTATACTCTGTGCCCTGATTTATTCATGGGTCGGCAAGCAGGAGACATTTTGGCGTAAGGGATACAAGGTCAGCGCTTTAGATTTTGGAAGTCGGCGTTCAAAATCTAGTGTTTAGGAAAAGGGCTGTAGGGTTCGGAGCTCAGGGTTTGCTGGGAGCCGTGTAAGTCCCAAGTATTCTTGACTGACAGCCAATGTTTTTGTAAAGTTGCCAGAGATATTTTGAGTAGCGGTATTTGTTGAGCCATTGGGCTTTTGCTGGTCCCAGAAAAGCCCGAAGCATTTCCTTATGCTGTAGAGGGCTTAGAACTGAGAAATGACCGTCAGGGTTTAGAGTTGGGGCACAACTCAACGTAGCTCAAGGGAAAGCCACACTTGACCCCTATACTCCGCCAGAATGGGAATACATTCTGGTGGATGAATCTCGACGCTCCTATGCCGCCTTTCTGCCGCTACTCGCTTGCTGATTGCTTGGTCTACAGGGGAGTGGGGCTTAAGCTCAGTAGTGTCTGGGCCCGGTGACAGTACTTGTAGCATGCAAATGCGCAGGTGCCGCAAGAACTATGATGTAGAAGCCTGCAGATGACCATTGACCCATGAGAGTTCCTATAGTAAAGTACAGTATCATTAGAATACATTCTGGAAGCCTTCGGCAGATCTGATTTTCAGGCTTCAATGCGGTAGGTCCCGCCTTGAGAGTAGAACGGCTTTGCGGCTTCCCTATCAACAGGATATCAACACAGGAGTAGTTTGACAGCCGCCTTATCGTTTTAAACCCCGGAAGCCCTGGTTGAGGGTTTAGACGTTGGCTTTTGGAATGTGCGGCTTTTGGGACACATAAGTCAGGCTTCAGATGACAGGGTGTAATTGAGGGCTTTAGGCTTTAGGGTTGGGGGTTCAGATTTGGGGGTTTGCGCTTTGGGTGTGGGTTCCAAGGTCGAAGTTTAGGTTTGGAAGGATGCTACTTAACCCTGCCCCGAGCAATGCCTTCCACCTGCCATCTGCATAGTAAGCTTGGAGTTAAGAGTTGAGACAGCATTGGAAGGGATGTAGAAGAAAAGGTGCAAGTCCAAGGACCCACTTGTTCATATGGAGTTGGGTCCGGTAGTTTCCAAATAAGGTCGACCCCCGGTATGGACCCCAAATACTACAGCCCTCATGACGGCGATCGACAAGAAAGGTCACCCAAATATTGGGGAACAATGTATCTTACAGGTCCGAACAATGGGCCCCGAACATAGGCCTCTATTTGTTTCCTGTCCGAACTATGGGCCCTTAATTTGGTCTGTAGGCCGCATACCGTCCTTTTGTACGTAATGTAAAGGCTCAAAGAAGTACCAACAGTATGGGTCTGAACTCCTGGTACAGTAAGGGTACCAGTAGGGGCATAGTATAGGGTATGACAGGTAGACCTTACCTGGACCCTGGATGGACATCCAGGGTCCAGGTATGGGGTCCAGACAAGCACACCCTATGCTACATGAAGAGCGTTGCCCACCAGCCCTGCCTTTCCCTGAGCCCGCCAGGTCTTCACATTGCTGGCAGGACCATACTCGAACCAATCCCCCCACCCACACACAAAAAAGAATCAAGCAAAAAACGAAAAGCAAGTTAGTTTAATCTTTACACTGTATGTTCAACATCCCCTAACTGGTCAGGCTGCGGGCTGCAATGAGGCATTTTACGTCAGCATGGGTTTCCTCTCTGCTAAATGTTTCTTCGAATCTTATACTAAGGACCCGAGAGTTGATACGGGAAACCGGAAAAAGGGATCCGCCAACTTCCGGATTGTGTTTCAAACCGGAACGCCGCATGAAAACCTAAACTGGCACTAAACCTTCCACAGTAAATTAGCACTGAACCCTAAACCTCAATCCACAGCGTAGCTTGAAGGGTCAGAGGGGCATAGTGAGCTTATCCTAACCCTGGTAGCCATATCCCCCTTATCATCCTACTTTTTTTGACCCTGCTGACCCTAAACCCCACATATCCCGACCCCTCAAAAGGGTTCCTATAGAGACCTTATAAGCACCAACTTCCTAAGTCCCCCTGACTCTCCAAGTGGAGGGTCAACTGACATCTTCTCAAGGCCGCTCCGGTGGAGCACCAAAAATTGGAGCATTTTCGTATGACTATTATAGTCATTGCAGTCTTTTTGTTAAGCTGACAATATCATTATTTATGACTGATGAATTTGGCTGAGTATCAGTATGAGTATTGTCCTTACGAGGGGTGGGTGACCACGTCGATCCTCCTTTGGGACTAGTGTGTCTGTTTTTCGGTGTGTTGGGTACAGCTACCCTGTGAGTAGGGTCGATGAGGCTTGGATTTTGTGGTTCTGTAGACACAGCCTAGGGAATCTGAGGAATTTTTCTGGACCTATGGCTGAGAAATTTTGCCTGCCTTATAAGCATTCCTCTGACGAATCCTTTCTTGCTGACCTCTTCAGCTCTTGTTGCACATCGTGGTCCTCATCTGCGCGGTCCTTCGCAATGGCATCGTTTTGTGAAGCGGGCGCAAACTTTGGCATTCATCTTATTGTTGTCAGGATAGTGGGACTCGACCAAAGATCATAGCATGAATTTACGTTAGGACCTGGAATTGTTGGCAGAAAACCGGGCCAACAACATTTGTCTGGCCTAAGCGGGCTTCAAAGTTCCAGCAGGACTTCTGTATAAAAAGCCTTCAAGGCCCCAATGCCCCAACTAGCTGAGAGCATCTTGGGTTCCACGGACTGCAATTTGCAGCGGCTTGCACAAGCCAATCGGTTTACTGAAAGTGACACATGACTACTTCTCTGCTTCACACTCAGAACATCCACAAAGCCGAAGCCATCTGGCTGGCGCAGTCCTATGAACACCCGAAGCACACCAACCCTCCCAGTGCTGGGAAAAGCTTTTGTAGATTTTATAAATATATTGCTGCTGTTTTTGTTGACCAGGGAGGTGAGCACTATCATTGCAACAGGTAGGACAAAGGACAAAAAGCACCCAGATCTATGGGGCTCTCATACTTGATGTTCGTCTTGAAGCAAGCAGTACCATGTGCGAACACAGTTCAGTGAATTTCAAACAGGTAGTTGTCAGATTCCTAATATTCATGGGCCACCGGCACCATAGGGGAGCCGCCAACACTGCCCGTGGTTTCCTTGCCATCAACGCACTCACCTGGCTCAATTCACAATCTTAGCGCAAGAGCGCGATCTGACGGCACCTTTGAGGTCTTGCTTATGGTTTAGGTATCACAGAGGCCAGTGAAGGATGCGAGCTTACTAGAACGAAGTGCGCTGGTGCTCCGTTTTGGGTGATCAAGGCCGGACAGGGGTGTTTGTGAAATCGGAAGTCTTGAGTTTCCGTGTTGGGGTTGCGGCACAAAGCGCCAGCCACACGGGCCAGGCACCTGGGTAGGCGACTGGAAGGATTTTACCGACACTTGCAGCGCAGAGACCAGCGCCCTCCACTCACAGCCCTGCTTTCAAACTCTGAAGTTGCAAGAGGCCCTATTATTTACGAATTACTGTCCATTTTATGCAACCTAGCCTCAGTTCCTGAACAGCAGCCCAGCATCTGGAACGACGCGTTAAGTGCGCTTTGCAACAATCACCTTGTGTAGGCATCACAACACCAATGCATGCCACCATCCATCCATGCCTGCAGAACAAAGACATTGACAGGCTTTGCAACTTGCACCTCTGCTTCAATGGTGAGGTGTAGTGTAGTTTTGCTAGTCGTCCCGCCTTCGGCTTTACAACCATGGCGTCACGAGCTAAAGTTGCATCCGGGCAGAAGGTTTTCTCCTCTCGTCACGACGAGGTATGGGTGTGAACTATCAATGCAGCATAGAGTTACCTCTTCCCACCTTTGGGCTGTCTCTCGTTGCCTCACCCGGTTCGCTGTGACTCCATGCTTCCATCAGGACGGACCTCTGCGGCTGGCATGCTTTCGGCTTAGTAACAATTCCCCGCTTGAAAGGTGTGCAGCGGCGGCGGGATGCGGGCGCATGTTGCTGGAGTGGTGAATTCACCTGACTCGAGGTAGCACTAACTGAAGGCTGCGAAGAGGGCTGGTGCGGGATCTGGGCACTGATTGGCCTTTCAGTCCAATTCCCCCAATTGTACTGGCCACCAGTGGAATCCAGGTTGTTTGATGGGTGATCAATGGTGATCAACTTCAAGTCCCCCGAAGCGCAAAAAGAAGGACGGAGGTAGTCAACATATTTTTGCACGGTGCGGACCAGAGACAAAGTAGCCGTTTCAAGTCAACCTGTCGACAGGTCTTAGACTGAGATGCTTGTCTTCAAGAACGTGCGAGGCTTTGGGCTCCATGCTGCAATTTCGAAGTGCTATACAACATATTGCTACATCATACGCAAAGTACACAATAAGATAAAGCAGGGCATCGCGTCCAACATGAAAACCGACTTCTTGCTTTTCAGCCCACCAGCCATCAGCCTTTCAAACCTCCATCTACCCGCCTTTGTCTTTGACGGGTTAAGGGCTTGGGGCGGGGCTTGGGGCTTAAGGCAGAATGTCCTAACACATAATCATATATGCATTTAAAAAGCTGCCTCTGTCATATGTGCAGGGCTGCTGTCTTTAATTGTGTAGCGTGGAGGGCCACACTGACTTCCCAGGGTGCGCTTGCATGCCAAGGGCTTCACAAGCGCCCCATGAAACTTGAATTTAGAGTACGCCTGAGTACGCCCACTGTGAAGAGGGTTGGTCAAAAATATGGAGCTGGCTGCCTGATGCTTAATACTGGTGAGTTCATAAGCGACATCCCGTGAGGGCGTGAGGCAATTTATCAGTTCATTCGAGTGTGGAGTACTGTGTGCCTTGCGCCAGGATATGCGTTCGGCAAACAACGTAACAACAACGGCTGCGAAAAGTGTCCAGCACTGGAGCCGTGGCGGTTTCAAATGCCAAATTATGTCAAGTTATGAAGCTACCTTATCCACTTACGGCTCAGGGTACAGGAGATCGGATTTGAACACGCATCGCCTAGGAGTCTCTGAACATTTCCGCAAAAGCACGATTCCCAAATTGTCGCGCGCATACCTTCTGCCGACAATTGCTGCGCAATGGCTGCGCTCAGGGTCTGACTCCAGAGCATTTCTTGTGCTTAGCCGTGGCACCAAAAAGGTTCAATGTCTTCCAGGTAAATCTAGATCAGTTGTGGTATCTAATGTAGATGTTGAGTTTTTTTTTTGCGTATCAGATGAATTATGGTTGGAGGCTGTGGCCTCAGTGGCCTCCCTTGAAGATGAAAATGCTGATTGCTGAGGTGCCCTTTCGACCAGGCGCAGTGCGAAGACTACTTCCAGAGAGTGAAGGACACACACTGCTAACCAAAAAAAACGTACTATCATGCCCCACGAACGTAGAACAATAGCTTTTTTGACAGGTTTTAAGCGTCTCAGGCCATCATTTAACTTATTGTAGAAGGTCCGGGTGAAGATATGGGGTCGCGCCTTGTTCTGCGCAGTTTTTATGGGCAAAGTGAAGCGGAGTCCAAGAATGCTGCTTGTTCCAGAGTTGCTTGATCAGTTTAGGGTGTAGGGCATAGGGCTTTGTGATCAACAAATGGTTCATGGGTTCTCCTGCCCCTTCCCCTATACTGCTACCCTCTAAAGCTTCCCCCCAACAAACTTGGTTAAATCCTCCATAAGTTTAGTTAAGGGGGAACTTTGGGGGGATAGTTAGTATTGGGCCTGGCGTGCTTAGGTAGAACGTTATTGGTAGTCTCTCATGATGCACGCTTTCTGCAAGATAAATGGTTGCGTGGACTTGCCGTTGTATTAAGTTTGTGAGGCTCATTTTCGAATGTTACGCTTGGTAAGCTTACCCTAAACCCTAACAACGGGCCTGGTGCCATGTTGGATGTTGAGATATGAAGGATGGCCTGCAAGCAAAAGAGCGGAACTCCACTTTGGTTTAGGGCTTGCGGGACAGAAGCCAGGATGACACCCATTGGCAGGCTAACAAATTAATTGCCGAATGTGCATATTCGTGATGTGCAATGCTCTGCCAGGTCCCTTTTGAATCTGTGGTAGCCTTTGCATGACCTTGCAGACATTGCCGACTGATATCTGCCATTGTACAATCATAGTCTTTTTTTGGTTCTTACTTGCTTGTCAGGTGCTGGGTACATCTTCTTGGGGCTTGTACTTGAGTGCGTAAACTTTTGCAACGAAACAGTCTGTTGGCCCTGTGCCCGGATCTTTAGGCTTTACACCGGGCAACCTAAATTTTCAGTTGCATGTGAATGTCCAACAGATGGCGCCCACATCAGGACACCATGTCGTAGCCCAGAAGATGAAGTGCTGTAGTATGACGTGGACCCCGTAAAGCGGTATTTGCAGAAGACCTCTTATGAGCACTGTGCGGCAACCAACCCGGACCCTCAACCTGAAATGACACATGATTAATCCTGCATGACCCTAAGTTTACTGTAGCACCATAATTCCTAGGATTTTGGTGTATGGGGTCATGCAAAACTTTTTCCACCAACAGTAGTTATGCAGCAGGAAGGCACAGACTGGAAGCAGCCACAGACTGTTTTTGGTCATTCCGTTCCGCGTCAAACGGCTGCTCGACACTTCTTGGACATGTTTTGCGTCGGGATGTTTCAACTAAACCCAGTACTTGTAAAACAGAGGATTGCTATACTTGGTAGTTTGAGGGAATTGGTGGGACCTCAATAATATAGACACCAACATATTAAGCTTCTTACCATGGGTACCCTCAGAAGGTACTCCTAATTTTGGGAGCCCCCACTTGCTTTTGAGCCCAACAACTGCAGCAGCCTTAGGAATATCTTTCCTGTTTTTATACTATAACCCTATAAGGATCTATTAAGCAGCTATTTTGATATGGGTCTAGGTGGACTAAGCTCGGTGCTGGGATCGAAGTTTGCCTTCGAGGGCTGTGGATGTCGATGAGGGTTTGGTTTCATGGAGCAAACTTGCTGTGCAAGGGTGAAGATTTGAGAGTTGTATGCCCAAGGTGCGTTTCCTTGGCTTCGCAAGGTGCAAAGTGTTATGTTGTTAGAGGCAGGGAACCACAAAGGCAATCTTGAGGTGTGTGGCCCTGAGCTACTCACGGTTCGAGGGCTAAGCTTCTATCAAGATTGATCCTCCACGTGTTGTTGGGTATGCGCCCCAGACATGAGGACTTTGTGGGTTTGATGACTGTACGTAGGTGCGGCTCGATTGGCGTAGCTGACTTGTATAGCTCATTGATGCATCCGCCTGCCTTAGCTGCAAGCCCTGAGCCCGAAAAAAGACTACGGTACATGGTTATTTCTCAAGCATGCGTCCCAATTCGCCATTACACCCCCGAGAAGGGACCCAGCATTTTGAGAAACTCTCTCAGCTTGGAAACCGAGATCTTTTCACACGTAGCCCAGTGGGAGGTGGATCAACGCGATAGGTTGTTTTCAGTGGGAAGCCAGCCCGTACATGCTTACTTTGGCTTGCTCATCATTCGCTACATGTTCAATGCCCTGGGGGCCCTCGCCACTGGATCACTTCTGAGCACTTATTCCGAGAAAGGTTGGGGACGGTGGATGTAATCCTTCCGGACTCAAGGCGTTCGAGTGCGAAGGTATGACAAGCCAGATGGTGACCTTCCCAACGCATACCTTCTCCCATTAGGTGTGGGCCAGAAGTGTAGTTATTAGGTATTTGCACAAACCCTTCATTTGCGGGGCCAGGACATGGTGGCAAGTGCAAGGTAGGTCTCAGCTGCTTCAGGCTTTTAGGCATCCGAAAACCCTTGGCCACCCTTCACTTTCAAAATCTGTGACGCCTGTCACCGTGAACCCCAACCCAGATTTAGACTTGGACTTGGACTTGGATCCCCAATGCCGCATCAGGCTTGGATGACCAAGAAAGGCGGCACACCCTTGTTCAGCGCATAAATCTGGATTGGATGTTGAGTCTCTGGGTCTCTTGTATGGTGCAGCCCCTAAACCCTAAACACCCCGAAAACTTAAACCCCAAAGGCTTGCGATATCCACTAGGAAGCCAGGATTCTTAACGATTCGCCTTCGGCTCTAGACACGCCTTGAATTTTGAGAATAACCATGTTCTCCTATGTTGTGAATTTGTTCTTTGCAGCATAAACCTGTTCTCTCATTTCCTTGGGAATTTCTGTTTTGACAGGACTAGTCGTAGCATAAAGCTAAGGAGTTATTCCACCCAAAAGGCATACTGTAAGCTATATATGTCTAGGGAAATTACAGTGTTGAGGAGGACTTGTTTTGTATGATTATCTGAAGGTTCCAGGTGTCACGCTTCATTCATGATCCCCAGCGCCTACACCCTAATTCTCGTTTGTAGACAATCTTCGAGAAGCCAGACACTTTGGGAAAAGGGAGGTTGCAGTCTGGGGCTCGCGGCATCGGGTTTTTTATTTGAGTGCAGGGTTTGGGTTCAGGGTTAATATTGAGCCTAGGGCTATATATGGGGCAGGAAGGACTGCAACGCAGAATGCTCAGGGTATGCTGCAGCTCGTGTTTTCAACATGTGCAGGTGTTGCGTCACTTCCAGAAGCCCTGTCCACCTGGACCCCTGAACAACTGCCCCAAACCCATAAAGACGAGCCAAAAAGTCGTCACTCTACATACTTTGTAGTGTTCATGTAGGTGAGCCCTGAATGATCCCCTATTGACATTCTGCTACTATCCTGTACTTAGGGCCCTAAATCCTTACCTCTATCCTTTACTTGAGGTCGTGCATTTTTCGCCCATCAACGGTACGGTTGAAGGATGCAGGGATTTGAGTAGAGGAGAAGCTCAGATTCCCGGGGGTTGGTAGGGAATTAGGGTTTTGGGTTTAGGGTTTGGGCTTAATAATGGTATGGGGATGTTATTCCCTTATTCCCTGCTAACAACTAGTAAGTGAAGTACTTCAAGCTTAGCCCAGACCCCATGAGTGAAAAAGGGAATCGAGATCTTCAGATACTTTTCTCTGGATGTGCAGGGGTCGTTATGAGTTTTATACCAGGTGTCTAATTTCTAGATCCTACCAAGTGCCTTGGAATAGGTAGTAGCACGAAAAGCTATATGTCCTTCAAGCTTTGGGTCAGTGATCTACCCGAGTTGTCCTGAGCATTCCCTACGTTTGCCTTCCGCGAGGCTGCTTGGAACAAGAGGCCTCAAAGGGGAGCAACATTTTATTCGAGAGGATTCCCAAACGTTTCAGCTTGACCCTAAATACTAAACCCTAAACCCTAAGTTGCTTTATGGGTTTCAAATCTGAATAGTCAAGGCCAAGAGTTCTCTGCTCTGATTTGAGATTTGGTGAGGTGGGCTTAGCGGAGGAGGTGCGGGCGGTAGCTCAGGACATCTACAGCTGTTTTTGGTGGCCCCGTCCAGTCCCCATGGACGGTCCTTTAAGTTCATAAAATCCGTAGCGCCTCTTGCGGCTGACTCCCAAACCCCGAAGCTGTAAATCCTCCAAAGAGCCCTAAACCCTAAGCCCTGAATCCTAAGCTGCCGCTGACAGTGCAGGCTGCAAGTGCACCTACCGCTACGGCGGTTTGGAGGTGGAGTCCCAGGAATTCCCTCCGAAACTCGTCGAAGTTTCAAATGTATGTGTCTAGGGCTAGCCTGCAGATATGGATCATTTTTATGAAGCACTCCCTCCCCTAAATGTTAAGTATGCCCAATAAGAGAATAGGAGACTGTTAAACGCTATTTGGCTTGGACAGTTGCAGCCCTAGGCATGATTTGATCTCTTGTCCCCTACATCGCCGAAGAACCCTGAAAAGTTCGTACTATCACCGGGTTGATGAGGGTCCCCCGTAAGGTAGAAGCTCAAACTTGCCATTGTGGATTATTGGTGCACATAGAAAGACTTGGGCATCAACCTTATCATGCTGCTACACCTGTCTCTCTTAAACCCATGTTTCGAAGGCGATCCTAAACCTAGGTAGGGCCCTGCGCAATGTTTCGATGGCTACACATGTCAGACAACTACTCCTTCACAATATGAGAGTCAATCTCAGTGGTGGCAAGCCCTCTAAAATCAAACCTTGTGCTTAGGTCCATGGCTCCAGCTGAGCCCTAGATGTTGCAACCCAAGTGCAGGTGTGAGACTTTGTTGGTCAACGTCCAACTAGCAGTGGAGCGAGAGAGACAGAGAGAGAGAGAGAGAGAGAACCCTGAGCAAACACGGTCTCCATATTGCTATGCTTCTTGAATTTCTTGCGGCATGCCCTAGCCCAAAATTCTAATAATCCATCAAACCTTGAAGCCCAAAAACCAGAGTCAAGGTTCATGCTCGAGTTGCTTCAGCGCACCATGCCGCTCCCTCTACGTTCTGAAAGGGGAATATATGGGATAATGGAAAAGACTATGGGAAGCTACGATTTAGTGCTATATTGGGGTTATATGGGGATAATGGAAAAGAGAATGGAGACTACTATTTAGGGTTATATTTGGGTTCTATTGGGATAGTCGAAAAATGGAAACTTCTATAGTCCTTAGTATATTGGGGTTGTATAAAGGGTAATGGAAAAGAAAATGGAAACTACTATAATGGGTTATATAGGGTTTGGGGCTTAGGGTTTTGGATGTTACGGGCAGATACTTCCAAGTTGGAAATGGGGTCTAGGTCTGGCGAATTGTCACGATGTACAGGGTACATGCTAGAACCCTAAACCCTAAACATGTCCCCCTAACTTCCCCCCACCCCTAAACCCTGAACCTTAAACCCTAAACCCACATTATGCCTCATCCGGCAATATTGGAGGCAAGTTTGGGAGTGAAAGCCGGCGGCAGGGACCCTACACCCCTGAACCCCCAACCCTAAACCTGAGCTGCTCGGGTGCTTATGGCCAAGTCTAGAGGATGACATAAGTTTGTTTATAGTCCCCCTTAAGTAGATAGAATATGGGCTACATGGAGATCTAGGATTTGGGGTTTGGTGGGCTTGGAGTCTATTGGGATAATGGAAAAGATAACGGAAACTACTGTAGTATATTGGGGTTATATTGGCATGAAGGAAATAAGATGGAAACAACTATAGTATATCGGGGTTGTATTGGGATAATGGAAAATAAGATGGAAACAACTATGTTTAACATCCGGGTTATGTTAGGATATAAAGGAACATAAGATGGAAACAACTATAGTATATTGGGGTTGTATTGGGATAATGGAAAGTAAAGTGGAAGCAACTATAATGGGTTTAGGGTAAGGTGTGCTTAGAGCTTGGGGTGACGCGTTTTGGGTGTTGGGCTTATTGCTTATTATTTCGGATTTAGGATATAGGATTTAGGTTTAGGATATAGGATTTAGGGTTTAGGATTTAGAAGTTAGGAGTAGGGTGTTGGATTTAGGGTCTATTCAGGGTTTCTGGTTCATGAATGAGCGTGC
The DNA here is from genome assembly GCA_905231905.1 of Symbiodinium pilosum. NCBI lineage: Eukaryota > Dinophyceae > Suessiales > Symbiodiniaceae > Symbiodinium > Symbiodinium pilosum. The sequence continues at coordinate 60,536 of CAJNIZ010019957.1, read as the reverse complement.
AGGACTTAGGGCTCAGGAATTTATGCTTCCAGATTTAGTGTTCACTTTGGGTCTTTAGTTCTGAGTTGGGCTCTTTTATTCGGGATTTGGCATTCGGGGTTTCAGGGTTTGGGATTTAGGGTTCAGGGCTTGGGGTCTAGGATTTTAGGCAGGGCTCAGGGGCTCAAGGGATCCTGGGGTTGTGGACACGGTGGCTTCAGCCACCATTTTAGGATTTGGAGTTCTTCCGATCCCAAATCGTGCTTCAACACCCAAAGGCCTGAAAGGGTTCCAGAAGGCCTAGGGCCTAGGGGTCGGTCCAGTTCTGATAAATTCCGATTGGCAGTTGCTTTTATTGAGAGAGCCACCTATTCATGTACCAATCTCCCCACCCAGATGAGGCCCGGAGACCTAAAGTGTGTTTGAGGAGGGGAATACAACCAATCTAGATTTGTTGCCACCTATTGGCGTAGGGATTTCCAGAATCTCCTTATCTTAGTCGCTGAGTGGATAACCTTTACCGCCACTCTTGTCGGGAGTGCGGTGTCTGAATTACTTAGTAGCACCATCGTATCCGGAGCTAGATCCTTGAAGTATTCATTCCGTATCCCCTTTCAGGCCCCCAGAAGTGGAGTGTTTCATTTATGCATGTTCTTGTATTGTGTACGTCACGCGATTAACGGACAAGGAAGCGCTCTAGCCTTTTGGGTTGTTACGGTGCCTATACTCCTACTGCCGTTAAAGGGTTAGCCTATTTGGGGCTAGGAATCTTAGCAGCTAGGTTGCAATCCTTCTTTATCCATGGGCTCCCCTTGAAGAGTTTCAAGGGCCTTCTCTCTCAAGAAACCGCCACATAAGTATGTCGAGCTCCTGCGCAAAACTGAAACTTGACCCTTGCAGCTGAAAGCTGACTGTGGTTTGCATGGCCCTTCCCCTAATTTGTCATTCCTTTGGGTTAATGTAGCCCAGTAGTTTGGGGGTAAGCAGGGTTTAACTAGGGGTCAAGCAGAGCGCGGCCCCAGAGCAATGTACATGTCCTGCATGATCCCCAGATATGAGGGTTTAGAGTTTAGGGTTACGGGAGATTGGCTTCCCAACCAGGATGAGGGGATTGACCTAAATGCCCAAACTAAGCCCCTAGGCCAGAAGCCGACAAAGGCGAAGGCTGAACTATGGTAGGAACAGCATGCACAACCTTTTGCCCCAGGCAGTTCTGTGGCATTACCGATCAAAAAGATTGGCCAGATTCCTGCAACCTCAACTACTACGAGGATTGGGTTTCGGGTTTAGGCATTTTTGTTTTTGAGTTTAACGGCTAGGGGCTCAGGTTCTAAGAGGTCTACAGCTTGTTTTTTTTGGCATTGGGCGAAGGGATTTGATCACGTGGGGTGTCTTGGGCTTTAGGTGTTGCACTTCATGAAGAATCACCATCCCCCGAGTCCAAATCCCCAAACCCACAAGCATGCCACGCTTGAATCTTCCAGTTCACCGTTAATTAACTCAGGGTTTGCGGTTTTTGGTTTGCACATACAGTGGTCTGTAGAAGTATGGACCTGTCTTACAAATTCCAAAACTTTCGACTTTGGATTTAAAAGCAGAAAAGCTTACAAAAGCCCTCAGCCCCAAGCCTTAAACCTCAAGTTCAAACACACACACACACACACACACGCACACACGCACACACACCAACACCCCAAAAACCCTAAGCCCCCAAACCGGCAGAGACCGAAAATTACATCTTAAATCGAAAGTCGACTTGATTCCAAACACGCTCCGAAATGCAAAGCTCTACACCTCTAAAGCCCAAGTCCCAAAGTGTCAGGCCTCATACCTCCAAAACTACAGCAGTTAAGGCTTGAGCATCAAGCCCTAAACACCCAACCCTAAACCCTAAATCCTAAACTACACCCAACGGCCAAAAAGGATGGTGGAGCTTCAGTTGGTTGGCATGCGGACGACGAGGTCCTCTTCCAGGGCACCTGGGCTTGGATTGCATAGAGATTTTTAAGATTAACCGGACCTGAACAGTGCTCAAACTAATGCCAGACGCCCTTAAAAGTACGTCAGAGTCCTGTATATAATGAGGGGGGTTCTAGTCACCCCCCAACCTCTAAAAGTGGGACCCTACTGTAGCCCTACGATAGTTATAGGCTATACGGTTAAAAAGATGACCACGCAGCGATCATTAGACAGGTAAATCTGGGGGATGGGTGTTTCGAGGCTAGGGATGCGCGTCTAAGGATTTCAGATTAAGGGCTTTAGTTTAGGGATTAAGGCTTTTAGGAGTTAAGGGGTTTAGGGTTTAGGGGCCTTAGGATATAGGGTTTAGGGGGTAGGTACTTGGGCTCCAAACCTGGCGATGATAGGTTAAGGGCTGTTTTAGGAGGCTGGTCGCTCAGCTCTTCACTGAAAACACAGCAGGTCGCTGCTGGGAACAAGGCTTTCGTTTAGAGGGTTATAGTCCCACTGAAGTACGTAGAATATGGAGTATATGGGGATATCATTATAATATACCCAAAGCCATATCTATCCACTTAAGAGGACTATAACCCCAAACCTTCACCTAAACCTTAAAATCCTACCCAAACCTCAGACCGAGACATCTGGCTGTGTCACAGAATCTAGAACACTTCCACTTTTCAAGTGCGTGAGCCGTACTCCGACGACTCCAAAACATGTTGGCCCTTGAACCCACTCTGCAGTTTGGCTGAGGGGTGTAGGTATCAAGCCCTGAGAGAGTTTCGGATTCCTATGTACACCTTCGGGTTCTAGGTTTTCAAGGTAAATGGACAAGGCTGAAATCATTGCTCCAAAAAACAGGCCCCCGAACCGGTTCTACGGCCCTCTCTAAAGGATTCAGAGTATAGGGTAAGGTTGGGGACTCCCCCACCTCCCTTCAGCACCAAGAAGCCAAAGTCTGAACCATTTACCCTGAACCTTAGACCCGCCGGAAGTTTCTGATGCTAAGTAGGGAATGGGGGAGTAGCTTCTGGGCATGATTATTGGGGATTGTCTACTATAGGGATCCATTCCCCCCTTCCCTACTAAGCACCTTGGAGAGAAGCCAAGGCAAGTTCGAAGATATCCGCCTCTCAGCTTGGAGTTGGTTTCCATGTGGACCATGTCCAAGCTCAAAATACTAGGTGCCGTGCATGAACCGCTGCCCAGGGCGTTGCTTTCTTATGGACCCCAAAGCAAGCATCCTAGAAGACATGGTAGCTGAATATGTGGGTGGTTGTCAAAATTATGGTCCCTTTTTGGGTACTCTAAATATTAGGTGCCGTATTATAATAGGGATCCAAAAAGAACCACAATTCTGACAACCACCCATATGACAGTTTTCAGACCATCGGAGACAGGTGTGTGCGGTCTGCTTTGTTGAGTTGAGTGACTGCCTTTTCATCAGAGGTTGTAAGGTTCCTTAATCTTGTTCAAGAAGGATCAAAAGCCTGAAAGCTTGGAACCTACAACCTGAAAGCCACAATGGATGGAGCAAATCTTGCATTACTTCAGACACGAAATTTCTACCACTATTGGGGTGAAGGGTATAATAAAGTCATGCAAGATTTGCTCGGTCGTCTGTGAGGCTTTTCTTGTGTGGTCACCCCCTTCTCCCGAAAACAAACTCCCACCATCCCCCCTGATAGTGAATATCCCCATACAGTACCCGCTTATCATGCGGGTCAACACGGATTGTTAGGGCGAAGGAGGGGATAATATTGGCACGGGACACTGATAAAACCCTGTGGTCGCGATTAATGTGTAGGGGGCCCAATCTAATTTTCATTCCTATGAAGCCCTCAACACCCAAATGCAGTCTCAGAAACATCGCCCAGGCATCATCTCCCTTTCCTTCGGACAATCCCGTACCTTTGAAATAAAGAGGAACTGGCCCGAGGCAAACAAGAAGGGAGCGGGGAGAGGTTCGGATTTGGATTCAGGTCAGGAGGTCAGGGTGTAGGGGGATAGGGCTTGCGGGTCTTACGGTTCAGGGTTGTGTCTTAGAGGCCATGCCGCTTTAGTACCATAGGAGCGCCTAAAAGGGAAGTCAGATTCTTGTCAATTTGGGCTTTTGCTGTTTCCGCAGGCAGTTCGTGTGGATTGACGGGGTTTGGGGCTCTTGGGCTGCACCTGAAGGTTCATAGGTTGCTGAACTATGCAAGAACTATACCCACCATCATAGCAGCTTGCTTATGCAGGCCCATGACTCTCAAGTAGGGTTGAAGGACTGCTTCGGATCGAAGATTGTAAGTGTCTAGGAAGTACCCATGGGCAGTTTCCAAGAGAACACACAGGATTTCAGCTGTTTCACTTCAACTTGCTCACAGAAATGGCTTACTCAAGGGTGCAGCATTACTGGTCCAGGGCAGCACATGAACAAAGACAAGTTCATATAGAGTGCCGTTCTTTTTGATATGTGGCCGCACACAATCCATTCCACAATCAGTTTGGAATCAGTGGATTCAATGTTTGGGCTTTACGGAATCTGGCGCCTGGGGTTTATCATGGATTCCCAACTCCCTCGCCCCATGCTGCCCGCCCTTAGATTTCCCCTTTGCTTGTCTGGCTCAGCCTTCAACGGGCACCTCATGAAAGCTGTAGTATAGGATGGTCAGTAGGGAAACCCGCGTCATCGTTGGTCATTGTTTGTAGCTCGTATAGAGATTGATACCGAATTTGAAATGGGAGACTCAGCCTTATTAATAAGACCCCAAGGATCCCAAGAATGAACCAACATCATATAGAACGGTCATTAGGAAAGCCATGAGTACAGGCATGGATCCCTTTTGGGTTGGAAGGCAAGGTGGAGGTCTTCCCAGACAGCATGCGAAGCTTCGAGCGCAGTGTGCACGACGGCATCATCCTGGATGATGTCCGCGACCTGGCCTTTGTTGCTGAGCAGCAGGACATACTGCAGGGGAAGTACGATGCTCGCGTGGAGCTTGCAACTTCTTCCGGTGATACTTGCGCCTACAGCAAGTACCTCTATCAGTATATCTATCAGGTTCCCATTGCCGTCAGCATCAACCACCGCACCCGAATCGTCGACTTCCTCCTCTCGCGTGATTGTGTCAAAAAATTCTGCGTGCTTGTGAATTTTCTGATGTCCTACGACAGGTCTAGCACTGCTGCAGCGAGCCTTGCTCTAGAAGGACAAAGAGCCGTACTATGGTGTGCCGCGCAGGTCTAGAGTGTGGCCGGAGTCTTTGAAGTAAATTTAGAGTGGGTCAGGGCCGTGGGAAAAGTAGGTTTGGGTGGTTGAGCAGCCACAGACGGCAGCTTGGGTGGCTTGGCCGCCTCAGACGGCGTGGTGGATGACATAGATTGCCTGCCTCAGATAGTGTGAGGGGGCTGATGAGGGTATCATGCTGAGTATGAGAGGTTTGCTTTAAGCTTGTGTGCAGGCGCGCAGCTTGTCCTTGTCTGCTCAAGGTGTGTACAGGAGGTCAGAAGCCCGCTGTCCCTGGACTTCGCAAATGAGCGCACGTCCGTGCTCTTGTAATGTTCAAGGCTGCACGCTGGCGGAAGTCCAGCGCCAGCAAGCATCCCTCGGAGTCACCGACTGCTGAAGCGCGTCTGCAAGGACTTCTCTCAGGCGCAGGGCTGTCGGGTCTACATGTGCCACAAGCGCGGCCGCTGTGCTAACAAGGTCACGAAGGGCCCTGCGACACTGCAGCGCGAGCTGCTGAAAGGGCATCAGCTTGACGTGTCCACCATCCGCAAGGTCCTGGGCAATCTTGGCTACCGCTGGCTGCCCACTGCGCAAAAGCGGAAGTACAGCAGGGCATGCAAGCCCTGTGTCTCTCAATCCCGCAACACTCTAGACTATTGGTGTCAAAAGTCAATCTGCAATCCCGACCCACCAAAGAACTGACAAGCAAGAAACAAAATAAAACCGGAAAGAAGTCAAGCCAAAATCGAAAAGGAGGCCTGCCAAGAATGAACTTGCCCAAGAATCGGCCAAAAAACAACCAAAAACCAGAACATCGACAACAGCCAAAACTGGCCAAGAATTGACCCGAAATCGAACAAAAATCGACAAATCTATAAAAGTCGAAAATCGACCAAAAAAAGATTAAACCTCAAGAACCAAGCCGAAAGTCTGGTCGATTTTCTTTCCACTTCGCGAGGTTCTTTCTCTATTTCCACGTAAACTGGGCAGCTGAACGTCTGAGCAATTATTCAATGTTACTTCGATTTTGTCAGCAATATAACAAATTTTGGCGATATCCTTGTGCATCCTAAACGCCTTCACCTGTAAAGCCTGTAAGTGAGTCAAAGTTGCAAATGGGTTGACCTGTTCTTGTTCTAGAGCCAAATGAGGATTGTAAAGATCGCAGTTTCAATAGTCTCCCAAAAAGAAGGTAACTCCGAAACCGCGTGGCCTGTTCCCCCAAAGACTTGCTCTTGAACCCCCTTGGAATTTTCAAGGTAACTATGACCCAAGTATGTTTGTACGTTGGAGCCAAGTTTTCAGCCTCCTAAGTCCCATAACATGAATATGGAAGTGATATATTGTGATATCAAAGTACGGTGCTAAGTGGAATGTGCTGAATACCCTACCTAAACCCAATCTATGCTTATAGCCCTATTGAAGCCACCCAAAAACTCTCTACATTATATTGAAGCCCTCAAATTTAAGCCCTTAACCCTAAATCCTAGGAACCTAAACTTTGGAGAAAAGGTGCGACAAAAAGCCTGAACTTCCAAATCAGCCCTTAGTTGAGTCCTCTGACACAATTCACGGCCTCAGGGAGACGAGGCAGGGACGGAGAGGATTGTGCACCTATGCTGGATTATGTAGGGTTTAGGGCTTCGTACAGTTTAGTTGGACTTAGTAGCTCTTAGTAGACCTTAGGGGCTCTAGGGCCTACGGTTTTCATGAGCCGCATTGTGTTCTCCTGTAACCGGACCTTTTTCTGGGAAATTAGGGAGGGAAATTAGGGAGGGCAGCCCTAACCCTAAACTGAAATGGTGTAGGCGACAAGGGCTTTCCTTGCACGGGGCAGTTGTGTCGAGCAGTACCTGCAATAGGATGGTGTTGGGAAGTTCAAGGACCATAGTGTAGTCACGTGATATTCTTAAAGGATTCTCAATTTGAGGTTGGTGCAGCCACAACCCATGTCGTAAAATGTCTACTAATGTATCATTTTGTTATTGGATATTTTTCAAAATATCCAGTAATGTACGATTTTGCTATTGAAAAATATCAAGTTTCATGCATTGGTTTTGAATTTTTTCACCCGCACTCTCTGCTGAATTTTCATTTTTTTGAGGGGTTGGACAGAGACTTATTGCATACAACAAAAGCATCACACTTGCATTTCCCTGAACCGCAGGTTAGGCCCCCTACCCACAAGTAGCGGCAACATAGAACACCGGTAATCATGTTAGATTTTACAATACCACTGGGGCCTCGCCCAACATGAGCCCAAGAACCTCACGGATTTTCGTTTAGGCGTAGGGGCTTGGAGTTTCTCAGGAGTATGTATTTGGCATTGTTTGTTGTTCCCTTGTGGCGTCGTTGTCCCCTGAACCTTAACACCTAACCCTGAAACCCAAACCTGAAACCCCGTGCTTGTCAGACCGGCAAGGTAGCAGGGTGAATAGCTACTATTCTTATATAGCTGTAGGATAGTATATTCCAATACCTTGTTCTAATCAAGTTGGCCCCAGCGGTTCATTCATGTTTCTGGTCTAGGCTGGCGAAAGCGTTCTGCTTTGCCCCACTGAGGTTGAGCAATGGTGATTTGATGACCATGGAAGGCCATAGCATCTTCCGGGTGTTTCTTAAAGGCAGCAGGCAGCCTAGGGTTTCCCAAAATTAGGGTTTTTTTTTTGGGTGGTTCCTTTAAGGATTACAGTATCTTGGGTTCTATATNNGGTCCCCTATTTAGGGAAATTGCCAACCATTTCGGGGTTTACTGTGGGTGATGAGCGAGCGCCGAAAAGGCATTCGCTTTGGATGATGCAGAAGCACTTAAAAACTAAGCCCTGAATCCTGTGCAAAAACGTTGTATTAATATGATTACCATTGTCACTACTATTGCTGGTACCATTCTGAGGCGCTGAAGAAGTATGACGTCTACTTTCCTGGCGACATACCGGAATTGCCATATCAAAGCCCGACACCCCAAATCGAACGTGCAATGTCTGCATGTATACCTGCTTGCACATCTGTGCACCAGGGTACCTAAGATATGCTTCCTTTCGGATTCTGTAAACACGAACGTGTTGATGCAACTGTTTGGTAGTGAAACCGAAAACTGATGTTTGGGTAGGGATAGCTGTTCATGCTGCAGTAGACTGTGGATTGTTGAGATAGTTGAGCAGAGGCCTCAACCGAAAGGGGTTTGGAGGTATCTCCCCTGGATCGAAGATGGAAGGCTACCTTACACCCTAGCCAATGAATCCAGCTCAGATTATGAAGGGAGAGGTAACCACAGTCGCTGCCACAGTCGCTGTTTGTAGACTACACATGGACTGCCCTTCAAGCCTTCCTTATTCTCATTTATCAGTATTATTACAAATATTGGTTATGACTGTTGTAACTATTGCTATTTTTGCTATTATCCCCTGAAGCCTTCCTCAGGCATGACGCAAAAGCACTTCCAACACCGGGTTCCGAAGGAGCGCTCCGAGGGGCCCAGGATAAATCTCACGTGGCACCTCGGCCGGAGCTTGGGGTTTGGGGGGGTTTGAGGGTTTCAGGGTTGCGGGTTGAGGGCTTTGGGGGGGGGGGGGGG
>CAJNIZ010019957.1:0-51710 GCA_905231905.1 Symbiodinium pilosum | reverse complement strand
GGGTTCTTGGGTTTAAGGTTCAGGGTGTAGGGGCTTATTGTTCAGGATTGGGGGCTTTAGGGATGAGGGTTTCAGGATTGGGGTGTAGGGTTTCAAGGGTTGTACGGGGACAAATAAGAGTAGTTTTGTAGGTGTTAGACACTGGGAAGGTAAATTCGACAATATTGGAGAGGTTAGCTCTTTTAGGGCAAGAAAACGCAGGAGCTAGTATGTCTCCCTGGATGTTTCGAAGTACTAGTGTTTCAATGGATTAGTCGTTTCTGGTCCGGTATGTGCGTTTTGTTTGGGATTCTTACAGGACGCCTCACGGGCTTTTGAGTTTTGCGGCTGTGCGTTACGGGTTGGGTCTTTCTTCAAACTTAGTGTTCTCTGCGGACACGGAGGGATTCTCGCGGACTACAAAGACATTCTGTAGCTCCCTCTTGAAGCCTCAAGGCTTAGAGTGGAATAAGGCAACTGGAGGCGTGCTTGGGGTCCGGGCTTCCGGGAATGCGAGGCTTATGGCGGAAGACATGTTCGGTAGATTTGAAGGGGCCCCAAAAGTCAGGAACAGAATGGGCGACACAGACCCCAACATGATGGGCTTGAATTTGGGATGATTCTTGTTGCTGTGGGGTGGCTGGGCAGCTACGTTTAAATGTCTCCATGCTAGCTGTAGGGGGTGTTAAGCTACTTGCTCTCATACCCAGAAAGCTCAGGAGATGGATTCGCAAGCATTACCCAAAGTGCCCTTCCTGTCGCAAGCGGCGATAGGCGCGACCCTGCTTTTTCAGGATCTGTGGTACGGTGGTACGTAGACATGAATCCCGCATGGTGTTTGTATACTATAGTACCATTTAAACCCTTTACCCTAACCCTCAACCCTGAACCTTTAAACCTAGCCCATGACCCTTCCCTAAACCCGAAACCCTTAACCCAACTGATTTAGGTATACAGGGTCATGCAGGATTTTGTACATCAGGTGTAGGTAGGGCTTCTCAGGCTTAGGGCAGTTACTGTTCGGACTAGGTCTTCGGGCTCAGAGGCAATCAGGGTTTGGGGTTTAGTGTTGAGGAATTTTTTTCTAGGGACTGAGTGGACGAGGGCTCGGACTCAGCAGTAGATGGGTAGTTTACAGGCCTGAATACAGGAAGGCTCATCCCTTTCATCCATTGTGTGAGCTATAATCTAAACTCCTTAGAGAGGTTATATAGCTGAGTAGTATAGGGGTTATTAAGGGGGATACTAGGAGTTTTAGACTACAGCTTATGTAGCTGTGGAAGAGCATAGTTATACTCCAGCATCCCAGTCCAATTCGCGACATAGCTGCCCGGGTCGCATCGGCACCAACCACGCTGGATATCCATTTTTACCCATACTATAACGTCCACAGCCACATTCTGGCGCATTTGCTTTCAACTAACGCCTGTGCCGGCCCATAGTCACCTCCCCCAGAAATAATCCCGCCACGGCCCACAAAATGATACATGTTCCCCCTGATAAGTAATACATCATGATATTATTTGGGAAGTTCATTTTCATAATGAATGGTCCCCCAAAATGTAATGGTACTCTATTGGGCAAGTTGATTGTCAAGTAAGCCAACGAGCTCGACGCGGTACACGGCACCCAAGAATCGCCAGGAAGTTGCAAACCAAAGTTCCAAGATGTGTGGCCGAACCCGCAAAGCCAACCCCTAAATGGCAAATCCTAAGCAGCAAAACCTAACCCTCTGCCCACCCCAGGGAACCCTAAGCCTTGACCCTAAACCTGCATGCTGAAATTGCCAGGTTGTGGTCCTCCAGCTGCTGTCGCTGGTCATTGCTTTTAGGGTCAAGAGTGGAGGTTATTCCTCAAAAAGTCGGTCCCCTTCTTTGGTGGATTTAATGTTAGAGGTTAGAGGAATCGTGATAGCAAGGAGACCCTGGTGTCAAAAACTCTCACAAACATGGCCGAATGAGGCCAAGTCATCCAGGAGCCATTTCCCAAACTCCTTTCAAGATGATGTCACTAGGCTACATGCAAATTGCACACCGGTGAGCCCCAAAAGGCTTCTTGGAGGAGTTTGGATCATAGATTTGGCCCCTTCACTGTAGCTCAAGCATACACCCATTTAGAATGGTGGTTCCTTCGTAGCATCGAAGACGTGTCGCGAGACATGCCCGGGACTATCATGCAGGACCATGTGACCATGGCAGCATAGCAAGCCCTTGTTAGGAGTGCAACTGTCTTGCAACCCTAAACCCTGCACTTCAAAGGCCCATCTGGGATCTTGCAGGAGTTCATGATATTGGGCATGCAATACCAGGTGGGCGTTCAAGGGCATGTAAAGCTTCACTTGGATGTGAATGGGTTGTGACACGTAGAGCCAGACGTACCCAAACAGGGTAACGACTCGGGCTTTGACGCATGCTTGGCTTCAGTAGTCTTTGAGCAGTCTGAGTTCTTGAGCAAGGCTGCTGTGCAGCCTTACACTCTAACAAGTTTGCGCTCGATCCGAAGGGCATGTTGCTTGTCAGTGATATCAAGGTCTCTTAGAACGAGAACATCTGGGAATCATGAGAAGTGTCTCTGCGGTCTTGCTGTGTCGGGCCTCTGCGGCCAACTATTAAGAGTACGTAATTAGACGAGGCGTGGCTTCACTGTTATGCTTCCAGCGGGAGGTTTACGCAACTTGATCATGGCTTCTTTACTTCTGCATCCCTATGCTGCTTGAAGTGATCTCGTTTTGAGGTTACCTCTCCTGAAGTGAAGAATCTGTTAAAAGTATGAACGACGCAGTCCTTCTCACCAATCTTCAGATCACCCCGTCTTCAACATACGCTTCTCCTGAAACCTTCAACCCTTAACCGCGACAAGGGGTCAAGCCCAGCTGACCCCCGTGTCACTAAAGCAATCAAGAACTGCGCGAAAAGCCTGTCTGGTCCCTAATCCCAAGGCTTTGAAGTAAAGCCGATAAGCTCTAAACCCCCCAATGTCAACATGCGCACCCAAAATCTGAACCTCAAAGCCTTAACTCTGGCATTGGTAAGTCTCGCGCTGGGAAAGGAGGAACCATCAGGCTTAATGCTTTACCTGTTAGGCTCTCTCAAACTCACATGGAATGCCTTCAAATGACGCCGTCATGACTACCACCCCTTACAATCCTGAACCGTGTACCCTAAACCCTAAATTCGAAACCCTAATAGATTAATGCGGGGCTCCATGTTAGTTTGAGGGAGGACAGCCCAGTGCAGCAGGTTTCTGAAGCTCCTGTCAGGACTCCTGAATCAACAGAATGTTAAGGTTTGGGTTTTGGGGGCGTTTAGGGTTTGAGGTTCAGGGTTGGGGATATTTCGGATGAGGGGCGTGTAGGGTTTGGGGTTTGTGTAAAGAAGAGTGCCAGAATGGCCTTCTTTGAGGCTTAGGAGTTATCCTAGTTCAGATGTTGTATGACTTAATGTTACCCAACACCGTGTCGAAGGCTAAACGTCTAAATCCTCAAGGTCCTTAACGAGAAGCTGTTTTTTAGCACAAGTTTGCCAGGCAACAGCCTTATCGCTAAGCGTGGGACCGTGTTACAATCCAAATCCCAGAGTCCCACAGGGATCTGAAGGGAACAGCCCACAATGCAGTACCTTGTACTACTACAAGTCAATTTCTTGGAATCTTCAGAAGGGGGATCTGGCTGTTAAGTCCTTTTGGAGGGTTTGGGGTTGGGCTCAGGCACGTTGTTTTGGAGTCAGCGCGAAGGGTTGGCATGCTGCCGGCATAGTGCCCAAAGAAGAATGTAGGGGCCTAAGATTTGAGTTTCAATTTAGTCATTATAGCGGATTCCTGGGTTCTAACATATCTGGGTTGACAGGCCCTGCCCTGAACCCTCATTGGCATACTACTTTCCACGTTCTTTCCCACTCCCCACTAACCCCCAGCAACCCTAAACGCTAAACCCTAAACATGCCCAGTAGTAAAGGTTGAGGAGGCCTTGTCAGGGTCCTTGACACGAGCATGTCAGCTCTGCGCGATGTAGCGGATTCTGCGCGCATTTTCGTCGGAACAAGACTTCCCGGGCTTCCAAAGGCCGTGCACTAAGGAACGTATCTCACACCTTATCAGGAATCTTGGTATGCTTTAGGGTATATTGTTTTCGGAATATTTGAGCATGTGGAACGTTCTGCGCTTTTGCGAGCGTGTGCCCAAGAATGATAAGGGTTGTATGCTCATTGGACTGGTACACATATTGAGGTATATGGGTGTTGGGCTGAGTTGAGAAACTGCCCCCGCTTAGAAACCGTCGATGCGATTTGCATCCATCGTATATTTGTATACCGCGCTTCATATTACGCCTCTTATAGACTGTTATTGGGCTGGGGGATGCAGGAGGCTCGGAGTCTCACCCCAATCCCTAACGCCAAACACGCAAGGTTATTCGGCAGCCCGACCCCAAAGCAAGGAATCAATGACGGTCATGTATAGTCGAGTATAATCATTCTGTTTGCTGAAGAGAGCAGATGTTCGACCTAAACCCAGGCTGCCCCAGAATTATCCCACTAAATCCTTGGGCTACTGACCCTACATCAGCAGTAGATTTCATACGGAGCCGCATGAGATGTGATCCCAATGGAGATAGGTACGAAGTTGAGAAGTTTGCAAAGAATCTAGAGGGTTTGGGATTTTCCAAAATGGAGCCTGAAAAGAGACCCACATGTATCAGGATCCTTCTCATCGGTACCCCCAAAAACAAGGGACCCCCAATCTATGGAAACCTATTTACATAAACCTCCTAAATAAGATGAAGCTCCAAAGTTAGGGTCTCGGGCTTCGGTCCACGAGACTAGGGCTCCGGGGCGTTCGAGTGCCACTGTGTAGGGTCTAGGGCGCGCTGCGAGGCGTTGGGCTACTGCATGGTAGCTTGGGCTTTTGTGTGTAAGTGTTTTCTAAAGTTCTATAGTAATGGAGTAACTAACACTTTGTTGCAAGTTTTGCTTGTTGGAAGCTCCTAGCATCCTGGATGCTGTTCCCAGTTGTTTGGGATTTAGGTTCCGGTTTCTGAAGCCATGCAGATGCAAGACTCTGCGAATGTCTCTGTCCAGGTTCGTGTTTGGAGACCAGCCATGACTCACGACCAGAAAGAGTTGCACGGTGATGAAGAACCGCATCCTTATTTGACCCTACCTTGCAGATGCTGGAAGCCTAAGCCCTCCAACCTAAGCCCAGGGTTGAGGGATTAGAGCTTAGGGTGTTGATGTAGAGAGTTAGGTAGGGCATCTCGGTTAAGCCACCCTGAAGCAGACAAAGTAGAACCTGGCCATGGCAGCTGCGCATCACTTGTGCCCGTTTCTTCTGCTCTTGACGGCCTCGGCACCATGGAGTCTTGGTCACACTTGGATTACCTGGGCTGATCTGACTCCATCTTTGCTTTGTTTGCAAGCTAAGATTTGAGGGCTGCAGGGTTAGAGGGCAGGGTTGCGAGACATAGGATCTAGGGCTGGAGTCTTGGCGTCTAAGGCTGAGGACTTCTCAGTTTTTTATAGAATTGATTTGGGTCCCCTCGAAACCCAAGTTCCCTAGTAGGGCTTATTATTGACGCCCACCTAGAGATTATTAGGGAGTATTCGGCTCCTTGTATAACCCTAAGCCCTGAACCTTAAACACCAAAACCTTAGCCCCAAAACCTTGAACCCTAAACCCTAATGCGCAGTGGCAAACCTCTGCTAAGCTCTGCGACAGCCCATGCAAGCGGGACTGTAAGGCCTCCTTTCGGAGATATGGGTGTTTCAAAAATTGGAAGCCCCACTGTATTCCCTGAACTACAACGATCAAACAATGCCCCCCCAATTTTGGAAGCAGGTTCACTTTGCAAGTGTCCGAACCGTTCAACCATAAGTTCAAGCAGCTGAGGTTTGCAAGCAGCTCTGCCGATGCTTCAGAGGCACTCTTTACGCGGATTTTGCTTTTCCGGTGATGTTTGCATTTCTATTCAGGAAGTGCGATGCAAACCTAGACCGGATCGGAACCCCCAGGGCCTCCTCTAAATCTCATTCAAAGCCCTAAGCATACGGGCTCATCCGTATGCATTGGGTCATTCCCCCACAGGAACTGCCCTAAAAAGGCTTGTATAACTCCTTTTGCCCATTGCTGTGAGTATTTGTAAGCGAGAGTGACCCTAAGTTCCCAGCCCAAAACTTTCCTCTGATTGCGCATAGGGGGGTACCCAATTTCATTGGGTTTTAGGGTGGCGTTTAGGCCTGGGCAGATGATAGCGGCGTCACCCAACTTCACCTCAGTTGGTGAGCTGGAAATGGTCCCACATGGCCTCATCTCGGGTGTTTTCAGTTTGCTGCGGGAGTATATCCTTCGAACATATCCAAGCTCACGGTATGCGCTGGTGTGGAAAGGTATGGGCGTTTATGGGATGTGGAAGATTTTGCTTCATCTCGAACCCCACATCTGTCTTCTCGTTAGGAATCAGTTTTCCTTTCTTTTATAGTAAACACAAAGGAACTATCAAAAACAGTGTTTGTATTGTAGGTCTAGGGGGATTGCAGATATAGGGCTCCTATATAATGGCCTCAATACTTCACTACTTAGGATCCCTCCAAGGGTGCCTAAGGCTGCCAACGTACCATCTAAAAAAGCGCGATGAAGGTGTATAGTTCATGGGTTGTTTTGAAGGGATAATAGCTAGGATACGTCTAGTCAGAAAGGTACTTAGGGACTTAAACCACTGTTTACGACAACGCAGGGAGCTTCAAGTGATTCAAGTGCTAAACATCACCTTGCGGTAGGTCGTCCCAGTCTGAGAGCTTTTTCAAAATTCTTTCGGAAGGTGACCCGCATAATTCTGACATAACCCCTTACATGCCTAGTATCCCTAAGGGTCCCCTTTTTTTGAGCAACCCCATCTGGCGAGGGTAACGCTTTGATGGCAAGATACAAGGCCGCAGTGCGGTGCGCCAAGCGTGGCAAGCGTTCCATATTTGCTACAGCCTAAACTCCCTAAAGGGCATATATAGGGGAGCTTTATACGGCTTGTTAATAAAAGGGGGAACCCAGGAGCTATTCTCTAGCTCGTATGCCCATTTCCGACAGTTAGGAGACCTTCTTGGGGGTCCTATACTAAGGACTGTAGAATCATAAGCGGGCTGCTAATCTGGAAATTTCCGTGCACCTCAAATTGATTGTAGACCCTAAGAGCCCACGTAGTTTGGGCAAATATGGCGCATGGCTAGTTTTTCGTGGTGTTGGAAGTCCACTCACAAAGTTTGCTCAGTACCTCTTATCACAGAGATCCAAGTTAATTTCTCAAGCCCTAAACCCTGAAACCCCAAAGTCCCCTACACCATCCTACACCCCAAACCGCCAAATCCTAAACACGAAACGCTACTTCCAGGTTCCTCTTAACTCTAACCCAATTAGACTTGTGTTTAAAACGCAAGTTCAAGCCTCCTGGGTCACTTGATGTGGCTATGATTAGAAATGACGTTCCATTTATATTGGGGTTACGCAAGCTCTGAACTTCCATGTAAACATTTAGCCCCCAAACCGCCCGAAAGCCCCACACCCTAAATCCTAAACTCCAAACCCTGAACTACAGACTCCTACCCCAAATCCTACACCCTACGATTAACTCTAAACGGAGAGGCCTGCCCTGCTTCCTCAGCCAATGAAGATCCAGAGCTGTCGTTGCGCCAGCTTCGTGCCAGGACCGACTGTGGGTTTGAGGGATTTGTGGCTTGGGAAACCCTAAACCCTTAACCCTAAAGCCCTTCGGTTTGGAGAGTTTGGCTTTTACAAATTTAGGGTTTTGGCAAGGTTGGGCTTTAGGTTTTTGGCCTGGAAGGCTTTATATGTGTGTTATCGCCCTTTAATCCTACAAAGCCATAAGCAGATAATTTCTTCTGGGACCCCAATCCTACCCTAGGGCTTGGGGTTTGGGGTTTGGGGGCTTTGTGCCTAAGGATCCATGTTTTATGATTTCGGATTTTACGGTTTTAGGGTTTAGGGCTGGGCGAAGCATAAAGATCTCACCCGACCCAGGATTAAATCGTGGTTTGTATATGGGAATGGTTCTCCAACTGGCTTGATTCAGTCCTGAAATTATTCCAATGTGGCCGGTTTAGGGGTCTGGGGGTTTGGGGTCCTAGGTTTCACAGAATGATGATTTGTGACTTTAGGGCATGAAGTTCTAGGGTTCGGGGTTTAGGTTGTAGTATCCTGGATACAGAAACCTTCTTCTACAAGCACCCAAATATCTATTCAACGGAGGAGGATGCTATGAGGACATTTTGTGTTTGTCATTGTGATGGCTATTGCCGATCTCTGGATAGTACTGCTGAATCATCATTACGGTTCTTTTAAAGTAGTGATACGCTTTAAAGGGATCCTGATGGATTTCACGCGTCCTGTTCACAAAAATGTTGTGGGGCTATAGGTGGGCAGGGCTTAGGGTTCAGAACTACACTTTGGTCACCTGGGGGTCTAGAGTGTAGAGTTTCGATTCAGGCTGGCCAACGGCGAGGTTGGAGTGTCCTAAACCCTGAACACTGAACCCTAGACCAATGCTAACCCCTAGATGCCTAGACCGTAAACTCTAGGCGCTAGACCGAGTGCTGGATGCTTGGTAGAAGGTCGGAAGGGTTTTCCAATCTGGCCTCTTCATTCCTTGTACTCCCTAGTATGGGGTTTAGGAGTCAGGGACATATAGCCTTAGGATCCCAGAAAAGGTATGCACGTATAGTATACGGCTTCGCTTCCTCAACACGATCCGCCGCACACCTTGCGTATCTTCCCTAAGCTCAGGTGTCCAAGACCCAAGAAGCAACAGTTCTCTCAAGACCAATGGCGAAAGCCTACGCCCTATTGCCTAAACCATACTCCAAGGTTCATGGATACTCCAACTTTCCAACCCTAAACCCCAACCCAAAACCTAAACCCTAAATCTACACTCTAAACCCTAAACCTAAACCCTACACCCTAAACCCTGTACCTAAGCCCTAAACCTAAACCCTAAACCCTAAAACTTGATGCCAGGCGCGTAAACGCCACGGAAAGCAAGGACTGCCGCGGGTCCTGCAAGGGGCAAGTCTGGGGCTGATCCTAATATTGCTGTGGGTTAGTAGGGAATAAGCGAATATTTTGGGGTGATGTTGGGATAATGGGAAAATGGAAGCCACTACGTTATGATAGGGTATAGATTGGGGTTTTAGTAGCGGGGAAAAGGGGAATGTAATATATTATATTGGGATTCTAATCCCTTGTTCCCTACTAAGCACCAGTAGGCAAATCTTTGCCAAGAGGACTGCGATGCAGCATCAGGCGATCTAGGGGTTGTGTTGGTGCTAGGGTTCAGGCTTGGAAGATTCCGTACAGGCTGTCCTTTTTCTGGGCTGGTGCCAATGAACTTAAACTAAGATATACTCGGATAGTACAACAATTATAGCCCATTATCTACGGCATACCCAGAGTAGAGTAACTTAAACTAAGTTCCTTAACAGCAACCTAGTTTCGTGCATCCTTGTGACCTGATTTGGGCATACCTCTGGAGGCTCAGTCTGGAGGGCCGTGATTTTCAGAAGCTAGCAACCTTCGCGAGCTGGAGAGTGTGAAATTAAGAAAGGTTCAATTACGGGTTCTTAGTAGGGAATACCTCTGGTAGAGTATGTTCCGTTAGCCTCCTGATGAAATTGGCCCCCTGATAACAAAACAGGCCTGGTCTGAAATAGTTGTTTTGTTGCGTTATAGGGTTTAGGTGATATTTCTGAAGATTTGGATACTGCAAGCATTTTATTTTCCATTAATAAAGCAAGCCTTTTCCCTTTGATTGTTTAATCAGGATGAACTGGTTAGGTCTCATCGCTTCAGAAATGAACCGTATTTCCTTGAATGAGTTTAACAACCTCGTGGAGCTACGGTGCACGAGCTCTTGTATAACAAACCTGATGAAAAGCATAGCTTCAAGATTCAAATTTGGTTCCTTTATTAGCACCTTCGCCATTTACTTCAGAACCCTCCTTATTCACTATCGGGTCGGGTCAAATGTCCCATTTAAAAAATATTACTCCCCTTTACAGATAACCATCCATGATTGAGGCTTCTGGATCCATGACTCGGTATTAACAGGTGGGTTTTGTTCATCACTTCTCACTAATCACACCACCGAAGCACCAAAGCATGGCTGACTGTTTTCAGAAGGTCGCAAGTAATTTGAATGCAGCCTATTAGGCGTAAAATAGTGGAAAATCAGGAGGCTGCGACCCAAGAACATTTGATGAGGTTGAGAACGATTTCAAGAGGAATCGTTGGCTCTGAGGCTACCGTGAGGCCACAGGAGATAAACAAGCACCCGCAATACTGCACATTTCGATTGTCTGTAGGCGGCGGATTGGTAGCTTATTTTGAAGGAGGTGGATCAAAGTGGGGAAGCAGGAAGTGACTAATCCTGACGAGAACCTTTGTTTTGAGCAGTCGTGAGACAACCCGAAATTGAGGGTTTAGGCTGATGTCTGAGAATCAAGGGCGAAAGTTAGGAGGACCTCCCACCCAGTCATAGTGACTAAAGGGGATAATGGTGATTATCTTAGGGCCTGCATATTCCTATCATACCACTATGACAGGCTGGGGGGTCCACCTCAGATGATTGCCTGCAGCCACCCTAAGCCCTAGACACCTTAAACGCTAAAGCCTCAAGTCCCACAGTGCCAGCTTGCACTTTGCTACCGAAGGAGGGTGGGCACTGTGCAAGTATCACGGCACCAGAAGCTTTGCTGCAGGAATTAACTTCAGGTTGTTTCTTATTTTGTGGGGACCCTTGGGTTGTTCTTGGTTTAGTAGGTCTTTATTGGGCTTGCGAAAGTGTAGAGTAATTGCCAGTGCCCAGTGTCTCTCAAAGTAGGCTAGGCCACTTACAACGAGCTCGAACGAGCTCACCGCTAATTGCAGTTACTACTGGGAATATACCCCTTGAATAAGTATGGAAAATGGAATTCCCCAATATCATAATAAGATCCTCATATAGCCCATATTGCATTTACTTGAGGGGGACTATACTCAAAAGGGGCTCAACTTCAGGTACCAGACTTGTTTTAATTTGCCAGTCCTAGGATTTCTGGCCCAAGAAGGGGAGGCATCTTTATCTGAAGGTGGTTAGTGTTCAACCAAGATCATGGTTCCATCGCAGAATAAGCCCCTATCATGACAACTACAAAGCTTCGCAGCCCCTTGAATGTCTTGCATTCGCGCAAGTGTTGTTGTCTTATGTGTGAGGATCTGTGCGTGCTTCCACTCGCGCCACTTTCTGGAAGGGTGCGCAAGTCTGCCATCTGCCATGAGGTAGCACCCATCCCTGTACCAGGCTTGCACCATACATTTCCACGTCTCAACATAGGTGGCTTTTACGCAGCCAGATGAGACCACAATAAAGGCACCCAGAATGAGATCCTGACTCCATAAAACGAGCCAAATCATTTACGTAAATTTGGAAGTCCAAGGTTTAGCCTTAAACCCCTAATGAAGACATTTGGAGTTCATACTGTCAGGCTCATGTCTTGAACCTTCACCCCTGAGATCCCAAACCGCGCCACGTCTAAGGAGAACGAGCTTTGTCGTGAATCGGTTGAATGGGTGCCTTGGTAGCTACACGATTCAGAGTACAGGCAGGCGATAGGCTTAGGGTTTGAGGCCCTAGGGATTTCGGGTTTCGGTTTCAGCCTACTTCTCCGGGTTCAGGGCAGGGCTTAGGCCATTGGATTGCGAATCGGAAGCGGGCTTATAGGGCTGACGGCGAACTGTGAAATTCCAAGGTCTTGCGTGTTACCGCTTTTTCCTGGATCTCAGAAAGGCCATTGAGCCCAACACTGTGGATGGAGGGTATCTTGCAGCACTTAGGATCAACGGAGTATTGCAACTGCAGTTATTGGGGCAGCGGGATATACAGCGGGTGGTGCGCGGCTTCCTCCATCCGCAGTATGGAACGCCTTTAGAAGGACGGTATAGCTGCTAGCCTTTGTGCCTTTTTCAGAGTTGACGCTTGCATCAGTATACTTCATTCGGGTGGCTGCTGAGGCATTTGAAGTGGGCCTCAAGAAGCATCCAGGCCGGGCTTCGCGCTGGGAGAAGGGCTTGGAGGGGCTTATGAAGTAAGTTCTGCACGACCAGCGTCTCAAAGTCGCGTTTAGTCCGATGGTTTTGGTCACCGAAGGTGGGGTCTTAAAGCCTACATTTACCCAACCCTGATGCTACACCCACCCCAAGGGTCCATGTGCCCAGTAACCATATCCTTCCCGCAAAAGTATTACAGTTGCTCTTAGTAAAGCCCATACACCAAGTTATGGAGTACTTGGACCGTTAAGGCCACCCTTAAACCCACCCCCATCCATGAAGCCAGTCCAGCACAGCTTGAAGCTCTGTATCTCCATGCGGTTCACACCTGGTTTTCCAGCAGAAGGGTGAGCAGCTAGGTGGTAGGGTTGATACCGGCAATCTTGCATTACCTAAGTCTACTTGAGATCATGCAGGATTTTGAGTTCCCACAATCCACAAGTCTTGTTATCAACCGCCTTGAGTTCAGGGTTTCAGATTCTGGGATTTTTAGAGTTTGCGGTTTGTATGGTTCGGGTGTGTTCAAGTGGGGCTTTGGGATCCCTAGAAGTGGGATTGAGGGTTCAAGGTTGAGAGGCTGTGCCCCTGTTAATCATTTTTAATGCTTGCATCACGGAGGCGGCGTCTGGAACAGATGATCACCTCATACCCCTCATTAAATACTAACATGCAAAGGTTACAACTTGGGGCGGTTCAGGCGTGGAGGACTTCAGGGTACGCCAAGGGTTAAGGTTGAGGGTAGGAGAGTTACAAGTCTGCGTCTTATTTGTTTTGATGCCGCAGATTGGTACTTCGTGCCCCTCGGCACCACCAGCCACGTCCCTTTGAACAGGGCCACGCTGCATGATCTTCAGCGTCTTGGCATCATTACACCCGAGCCCCAACCCAGACCCCTGGCCAGGGGCAATGTTAAATAGATCTCCGTCAAACGTCGGTCAAAGCCCGCCCAAAATTTCGGGCGCGAAACCTTTACACCTTCTAGCACTCTTACACCCTAAACCTAAAAGCACTAAACCCTCGTGGTGGATGCTATCATTTCGAAGCTCCAGTGGCTTCGTCTTTATAGAAGCAAAAAAAAGCAAGAGGGTTTGGGATTCAGGCTTCAAGTGACAGGCTGTTGGGCTTGGGGGCTAAGAGCTTAGGACTTAAGGTTTAAGGCTTAGGATTAGGATTTTGGTTTCAGGGAATTGAGGTAGGGGCATGTCTGAACAGCAGGGCTGCCGGCGATTTGGAAGCTGTGCACAATGGGCCAAAAAAGCATTTTAAGTCCAAACCCTGAACCCGAAAAAAAACAACACCTAGACCCCGAACCTTCAATCCTAAGCCCTAAATCCTAAACTCTATAAGCAAGCCTATCCTGTGCCCTGGCCGCTGAACCTTAAACCCTGAACCCTCAATCCTAAGTAAGCCTAAACCCTAAATCCTAAACCCCCAAATTCGAGCCTCGTCTCGATACCCTGAAGCCTTGGCTAATCCTGCCCAGCTTTTACCCTATCCGCGACATACGAAGCTTGGTATTGGTAAACCCGGACGCCCGGGTGGATCTAGAAAGTAGATCCCCTGCAGGGTTATATAAGGATTATAGGCTTTAGGGGTTCAGGGGCTTAGGGCTTGGGGATGTAGAAGGTAGATCCCCTTTTCAGGGAATCCTAAACTTCAAGTATCCATAGAGTACATGCTTTTGGGCTGAACGTCTCTCTATGTAGATCATTAGGGTTTAGGGCTTGCAGTCTTGAATATACAGTATTGGGGTGCATGGACCCTACGAAGGGCAAGCTGTAAGTTGTAAGCAGGCAATGTCCTGTGGTCTATTGTAACCATTGTTGATAGCGCCAACGTTTTGTAACATGTTTACCTAGTCCCTAGACTCCCTAGACCCTAAATCCCTGCATCATTGCAGTTTTCATTTCACGTCCATTTTCTTCACGGCTATTGGGGTACCATTATGTGGCAGGTTCCATAAAGAGGGGGCCCCGCATTGAATCCCCGTTTATTAATATTCTTACCCTAGCGACTCCCCAAGAGGGGCCCCTAATTTCCGGAAACCCCTATATGAATCCTACACCCTGCCCAGCATGTACCCGTCTTTCCGGTGAACCGCCGCCGAGGAGGGTGTTCTTTTGTGGCCGTGCGGGTGAGGAAGCACCGAGGCAGTATGGGATTTGTATCATAAGCTAGGCCTTCAAGCAGAATACTTCAGGCATTCAGAGGGTGTAGCGTGGCTTCAAGGATTTTAGGCTGAGAGATTTGCACTCCCCACAGAAGCATGGAACCTCAGCAGGGCCTCATATATCTATCTATATATATATATATATAGGGTTGAGAGTTGCTGTCAAAAGATTGTAGTCTCATCTGCTTGTCTGCACAAACCGAGAGCTGCTGTGCCCCATACTTCGCCGCCCACATCCTTGAGATACTCCCTGTCAAGTCCTTGTCTCTTCTG
Source organism: Symbiodinium pilosum (assembly GCA_905231905.1). NCBI lineage: Eukaryota > Dinophyceae > Suessiales > Symbiodiniaceae > Symbiodinium > Symbiodinium pilosum. Next base: position 37,210 of record CAJNIZ010019957.1, on the reverse strand, counting down.
TACGGATTTGCATGTTCATCCCCATGATTTGAACCCAAACCGCGTAGTCGCTAACAGTGGCGTCTTGATCTGCAGCCTGAACTGAGACGGGGTGCTGCGCTAGAGAGGGTACCCTCATTGGAGTTGAATCTTGAGACGTTACAATCTCAATCCCGCATCACCAACTCTCCAAACTTCAAGCTCCTCCACTCCAAGCGCCTGCACGCTCAGCCCCCCCAACCTACTCCCCAGTCCCTACGCCCTCTACAAATTTGAGCGCTTCATCCCTGAGGTTTATCAGTAGTGCTCCATTATGATTGCCACGTTTGTCCTCCCCAAGTGTTTTGTTTTTAGGGTTTCAAGCTCAAGCGGGGCTACGTTCGGTGATGGTGTCAGGTCTGCATCTTTGCGCTGTTACTTTTCAGCATGGTTTTCGCGTCGAAAAGTCCTGTTGTTTTAAACTGTTGTTGTATCATATCCGCTGGGCACTTCGCAAAACGAAGGGAGCCTTCCTGGGCGTCCCATAGCAAGCATTGTAGTATTGTTGGTCTATATTGGGGTCCCCCTTGTGTGAAGCTCCCAAGTTCCGGGGACTTCTAGTCTCGCTTCCTTTCCGAGGCTCTAGAACCTAAACCCTAAGCTCTATATCCTCCACTAAATCCAAAGCTCCAAGCTCTCGGTCATGAACCCTGGGCCCCTTGAAGCCTCTTTCCTAGGCCCTAACCCACATCCCTAACCCTTAGCCCAGATAGGTGTGGCCTTCCTCCGTGCGAGTGTTCGACGCCGCCTTGCGACAGCTGCGGGGCAGCGGAGGGTGTTCCCGGTTTGGTGCCATGGCCAGAAAGCACACCAAAAGCCTTTTGAGACTTAGTAACTACTTTTGGCCGGGGTTATCACCTTCATGTAACTGGGCTATCTCATATATGGTAATTAGTTAGAGGCAGTATAAGTAGCCTTATAACCCAGTTGTAAGTAGTTGCTTCGTCCTATGAGCCTCGTAGAAAGGATTTAGGGATGGGATTGCGGGCTGAAGTTTTCTTATTGGGGGCAGGGATTTAGCTTGAGGGATTAGTGCTTGAGATGTTTGGTTCCCTTGCCCGTTTCAAATGTTGTTGTGTTGGTAGGTACCCACGGAGGGACTAGTCGCGGAGGCATTGATTCTAGCAGTTTCGTTTGGAAGTGGGTACACAAGGGATGCGGATGGTGTTGGTGTTGCGGCTGTATTTCGTGCAAAGTGTAGGCAACGTATAGGTATCAAACAATGCCCATACACCCAAACCATGACAAGGTAGTTTCATGTAGTTTCAAAACATAAGGGGTCCCGCCAATAAGTCTGGACTATAGATCCCCCCAGAATTATAAACTTCAGCATGTGAACTCCAAAAACAAGAGACCCCAGATTCTAGGAAACACCCAGAAGTAGTGAGTCCACAGGGAGATTTGTGGGAGTTGTCTTTTGTCGGGAGAGCACTTTGTGATGTTTGCCTATAGAAAACTTTCACACATTGGCGTAATTTGAGGTCATGAATTTAGGATAAGATGATCAGTCAGAAGCACGAGCATGAGGAGTGATACCAAAAAGGGACAAGGGCTGTGCTACGAGTGGAAACTTCTTATCTCAGAAAATCACGATCCTCCAAAGAAGCATTGAACCAGATAGGGGTCCTACAAAAACCACGGACAGTCAGTTGCCATCCTCCCGAAGCAGGCCGAAATGTTTTCCATCTTTGGTTGTGGGAGTGCACGGAAGCTACTGCTAAGTTTGATGAGGTGTACCATGAGCGTTATGAGTCACCTTTTTTAAATTCAGGGTCCCGTTTCAATTTTGGGTTATTGAAAGTATGGCTCTCACTTGCCTAGCGCGTTGCAGCGCGCAATGATTTCAGCACGTTGCCCTTCAGACTTCTGTGTTTAGGTTCTTGGGGCTTCGGATGTAGGGTTACTTGATTAGCAATCCAGGAACAGGTTGCAAGGTGCCAGTGTAGGATGCGAGACTCTCAAGCCCAAGCTCTCCTATCTAGGGTTTAGGGTTTCGGGTTTATAGTTTCCGTGCGTTCCAATTCAACACTCAGCGTGGACTGCGTCCGGACGAAGCTCAGAGGAATGGATTGCCGTTGGTGCGAGAGAATCCCGAAAGAGAATCCCAGGATTTTTTTCGTGGAATCTGGGCTCACAGCGACAACGGTTTACTTCGGAAGCAGCAAGTCGCTCCAGTGCAGGGGCACAGCAGAAGAAACCGCCATTGGCTGGTGTTTTCAGTTGGGCTCGAGCCGCAGGGGCATCACTTGATGAGAAGGAGATGAAGCGCACACTCGTGTTTGGGTTGACCTTTGGGATACTTAAATATTTTCCCTAATTGGTTTCATAAGGACCCCATATACTAATAATATTAAAAGGGTTCCAAAGGCCAACCAAGTTGTGTGAGCGCAATCTTTTCTCTACCTGCTGCTCAGGGATTGGGACAGCTGATTTCGCAGCAAGATACCTTGAACCCGAAACCCTCAATCCCAAACCCTAGAACACTACGTAACCCGGATAGTATCCCTATAGAATCCCGAAGGAGAATCCCAAGAAATTTGGTGGAATCTGAGCTCACCTGACACCCCGAACCCCTGCGCCCTGCTAATCCCAAGACCCCGGGTATAAAGTTTATAGGTTAGGGTTTAGGTTTAGGATTTTGAGTTAAGGGCCTTTTGTGAGCAAAGGGGAAATGAAAAAGTAGCACAAGAACACGTTGGAGCATTTTTGCAACAGAGGGCAGCCTACCTAGTACAGGCTCAGGGTAGGATTGAGGGTTTAGGGCCCAATACCTTTTTGGGGGTGTTCCACCTCATTGGTTTTTCCTTGCTGGGGGGTGGTATAATTATGGGGAAGCTAACTTTGCCACATGCCTACTCAATCCCCAAGATCCTAACTTTGCCACAAGCATATTCCACAAGCTCTAAACCCAGTTTCCATTTCATCTTCCATGTTCTTTTCCATTTGATTCTCCGTTGTCCCTAGATGAGGTAACCTTAAACACCTCAACCCTAAGCTGTAAACCCCAGATTCCCAATCCAGATGCATCTTGTCTGCAGAGGCCAAGCCTTTCAGGCGCATCAAGAGCTTCAACGTCGCAGGCAGGGACTCTGGCCGGGTGTACTTGGAAGGTCAAGGCTTAGTGAGCAGGCCGGCGGGACCTCTACAGGGGTTCGAAGGTTAAGCAATTCCCCCTAATATCCCTCTAACATTAAATACCAATATAATACGATATGCCACAATGGGAAGTATTTCGTATTAGGGAGGGCGGGGGGGTTGAATAATAGGGGAAGGGATTTCGTGGGATATCTAGGGTTTAGGGTCTAGGGTCAGGGGGCCTGGTAAATAGGTCAAAAATTGGGAAAATGGGGCTAGTATGAAGCTTACAGGGGTCCTTCTGATCTTCCAGGTGGTAGGGTATCTGGGTTAGGGTTTGTACTTTTCTATGTGTGAATTTTCGAAATTTCTACCCCAACAAGACGAGTGCTCTCAAAATGTGTGTCTCCTCAGAAGTGCTGCTCCAGAGAAGGTGCCCCGTCACATGCCCGAAAGTATCATGATCCTATAACCACAATGACTCCAAACGGGAGCCCCCAACTCTGCAAACTAGGATATACAACGTAAATCCTGACTAGGGTTTAGGCTTTAGCCGAAGCCCATCTACCCCGAACAAGCGAGGATCAAAAGGGTCGAAGAAGCAAATTGTGCAGCCCAAATCGCAAACATCTCCATTGTGGTCTACTGGCTGCGATGTATCCGAAATATTTGATAGTCGGGTGGGTGGACTTTCAAGGTGAGGAGTAGTAGCTTAGTATGTCATTGGGGCCAAAACGATTCCTGGGTACTGTGGCCCAACTATCTCGGACTGCTAGGAAAATTCAGGTGCATAGGCAAGATCAGGCTGGCTGAAGCATTTTCTCGAGTTTAGGTGTGCAAATCTTTGTGGCTCCGTAGGGAATTCAGGAATACGATCCTGTAAGTACTTCCCGTTTCCCTTCTAAGAGCCTGTAAGATCATGAGGATAGCATGTCTTCAGATTGGGAAGCCCAAGCCGACCCATTGCTCAGGAGATCCAAGATCAGAGTTCGACATCGTGCAGCCTTGGCCTCGACGTTGCAGCCCCCAAACGCCAGGGTGTAGGGTTGAGGGCTTACTTGGAGTGGTACATAGTAGGAACACTTATGATCACCATAAGCCATATAGGAACTCAAGTTACGAACATTAGCAACTCATTTACTGAGTCCCCCTGTCCCTCCAAACGGCGTGTACGGTTTGGTGATCATCTATGAGACGATAACGCAAGTGTGCGGGGGTAAACTCAATGAGTACTGACATCTCATGCTGACCAAAATAGGAGCAACTTGCATGATTTTGAATTTAGCATGAGTGCAAACTGTCAAAGCACAGCCTGCCGAAAGGATCTTAAGAGTTTAGGCCCACCAGGGGATGTTCCGTTCAGCGCCATTGGGCTCACGCATAGAAGATTTAGCTTACGGAGATCGATTGCCCTCTCCCTCCTTGTCCTGCTTTTGGCAAGGGGCAGAATGTTGACAAAATCCCTCCTGTCAAAGATCTCTTACCAGGATGCTGACTTCGGCAGCATACTTGTGACCGCTATATGTCACAGAATAACCAGAGTCATTCTCATGATTTACCTACTGACTCCTGAGCCGAAACCCCAAACCCTACATACCCCATAGCCCCCTTAAAGGGGGAACCTGGCATGAATAAGTTCCTTGTGACCCTCCCCGTAGTAGATTTACAGTGAAACCTCAGGAGGGGCTCCCTTCTGAGTGCCATGCTCCACAACGGGCTTAGGGCGTAGGGGTAAGCCAGTTTCATGTTAGTCCAGGGCAAGGCTGGCCTTTGGCGGGGTTTAGAGTATACATTTCAACCCTAAATCCGAAACCTGAAGGCTCAAGGTCCAGGTGTAGAGAGTGAGGATTCCAAACCGTGATTTCCCTCATCCCTAAACTTCAACCGTGGGGTAGTACGGCATACGGATATATAGTATATAGGAACCATATAGTAATTATATTCCTTTTTTGCCTACGAACAGCCAGTAAGTTACCTTCTGACAAAAAGGAGGAAGATAGAGGAGCTTAGTGTCTTACTAAATGGTGGTGGGGGGGGGGGTTGTCCTAATTGGTGCCTAGCCTCCCCTAGACCGTTATGTGTCCATCGCATCCCTATTGGCTTTCAGAGCCTTACCTCCCTTCGGGCTTTGCCAATATGGGTTTAGGGTTTGGGGTTTTAGGGTTTAGGGTTTAGAGCTTTAGGCTTTGGATTTTAAGGTTTAGGGTTTAGGGTTTGGGGTTTAGGGGGCTTTGCCAATGCCCTGCAACCCTCAAGCCGCCAAGCTTTTGACTCCTTAAGCCCACACCGAAAAGATCCCAATCACCAAGACAAGTCCTACCCCATCTCTGATTTTTTTCGCCGCAGTACGTTCAAAATCCTTATCAAGAGAATGCATGTAAATTCGCAGTATGATCCAATCCGTATGGAATCTTATAGAATTCCTAGAGAATCCCAAAATGGAGTCCCTATATATCCATCCCCATAGCAAAATCGACTGAGGATCCCTGATCAGAACATGACGCACTCTTGCTCAAACTATGTTCCACGGATGCAATCGGTGTGTCTTAATGTAGAAGCCTAAGCAATCGCATGGTTCAGGGGTTCAGGGTTTAATGTTGTAGACTTAAATTCCTTGCATAACCCAACTTCTAACTAAAGGGGGGCCCTCCTTGTAATGCAGGAGCATAAATAACAACCAATGTAATGGTCCTAGACTGATTGCATAGTTTATGGTATAGGGTACCTCAGACAGACCTGAACATGATGTCGGTAACTTTACATTACAACCCCTATAAGCCCCTATAATACCCCCAGATAAGCCCTGTCCATTCTATTTTCCATTTTCTGCTGACTGTCCGTTATTCGTCCCTGAACCCTCAACCGCGAACAATACGCGGCTTCTTCGTCACGAGCATTATTCGTAGGAGCCATGCGTGAGATTTACAACATACACCTAACGCTTTGAGGGATAAAGCTAGGACCATACTGTTCATGGATGGAATCTTGTACCACACTCAGTCCATGAAGTCACAGGAATTACAGGAGTGTAGGGGCCCAGTTGTTGCAGGACAGCATCTATCAACAGCAGTTTGCAGGAAATGCGCACATAGGCTTGGTGGGGTTACTGACAGGCATGCCAAAACCCCCAAGAGCTCCTCCAATGAATCCTTTAGCCCAAGCATTCATCCTGGTAAGCCCAGTCATATGAGCTGTAGTCTAAACTCCTTAAAGGGGGTATATAGGGGATTATATAGGGGACTATTATAGGTGCTATCTAGGGGGATACTAGGAGTTAAGACTATGGTTCATATGAGTCTTGGGAGTCCCTGCAAGGAGCATAACTAACAGCATAGAAGGCTGGAAACCCCATATTAATGCGGATAGCCAGGGGACCACAAAGGTTTAGGGCAGTTTCAGATTTTTGGGTGAAGGGTTTAAACTCGTATCCATATCGTGGCCTACTAAGAATAGGCCGAGGGTTGCGTATGGTGATTCAAGAAGGTCCCATGTTTATTCAACGTAGGGTTGTTAGTATGGTTGTGCTGTAGGTCACAGGGGCCTTGAACGCTGGCAAACCCTGGAGCAGAAGTACACTACAGCCTGAACCTTACTAAACCTGTGAGCCCTGAAGCTACCTAGTCAAGGTATACTTGAGGGATAATGTAGACCCATGATTAATGAACCCCCTCCTTTCAAGGGCCTTAATATTAGGATCCCTACTACCAAAGAGAGGGGGTTTAATGAGGGGTCTACATTGTATAACCTTTGAAATGCTGCCCTGTGGTGCATTCCGACTCTTCATCTCACACTCCCACGCACACATCCTCTTCCCAACCCGGTTATATTGGGATAATGGAAAAGAAAATGGAAACTACTATAGTATTTTGGGGTTATATGGGTATAACGGAAAAGAAAATGGAAACTACAAAAAAAATGTTACGCCTCAACCCTGACCCTTCGCTCATCCTGATTAAGCCCCCTGAAAGCCCTCACCGTCAAACTGTTGTCCTTGAAGTCAAACCTCGAAAGGGAGACCCGAACCCGTCTAGGTCGACCCCGCAACACCCAAAACCTATAGTCCCCTTTAAGTAGATAAATATGGGGTATGTGGGGATCTTATTACGGCATTGAGGAATTTCATATTCTGTCTCCTCAAGGCGGATTATAATCCAAAACCTTCAATCCTAAAATTCTCATCCCTAAACCCTAAAACCCAAGAAAAACTGCAGCCCTTGATGGGGTCTTAGGTTGATGATGGCACCACGGTCTTCAGCCACAATGGTAAGCTTGTCTTGAAGCTTGGCAGTCGGCTTCAGGCTTGGGGGTTAGGGTTCAGGGTTTTAGGCTTTAGGATTTTAGGGTTTAGGGTTCAGGGTCTTTAGGGTTTGGGGTTTAGAGTTTAGGGTGTAGGGCTTCGTTTTTCTACATTGGAATTCCCAGAACAAAGGCAGTAAATCTTGCTACTCATATTTCAGAAGCGCTTTGCGGTGAGATCGCTGTCTCTATCTTGCAAACAGGTCGTTGACAAGCTTTTTGATCATCGCTGCCCCCTAGGAATCAATTCCCCTGCGCCTCATGATGAATACAGTACCATTATTCATGTATATTTCTAGCACTACTCACATTCAGAGGGGTGGAGGGACTTGCTAAAAGCGTTACGGAGCTGATTTGTGTGCTCGCACACCTTGTAGAATCCAACCAGCCTGCCTACGTTCCTAAGCTTAGGATTTAGGGTTTAGGTGTTCGGGCTGGGGGTTGCCTACAAACCCCACCTACACTAGCCCGAGAAGCTTGCCTATTGATTACGCATATGCGTATTTAGGGTTAGCCTAATGTTAGTTGAGGGGGATCCTCATTACGGCGGATCCACACCTTGCAACCTAGCTAGAAGGGAGTGCAAGACGTTTGGAGTCTGGGTTGTTATTGAGGAGCTTGAGGTAAGTGAATTAAACTACCAAAATAAGGAAACCCGATCATTGGCTATATACCGCTATAAACTTGTATTAACGTATTCTACTTTAACTTCCTTATTCACAGCGACCCAGTAGTTTGCTTGAGAGATTCACGCACGCCAGTCGGTTCACAGAAACATGGCGTTCGGATATCATATCATAATGTCACAATGTTCACCATTAGAGCCCCCAATCGACAATTCTGCGCCTGCTCAGTTCTTGCATACCCTCCGTCACACCAGCATGCAATGCCAAAGAGTCACATGAAGACGTTTTTTCTTTTAGCAGGGGTTCGTTTTGGGTTGTCTGTTTGTGTCCCTCGAAACCGTTATCAGCCCCAAACCTTAATTCCTGAACCCCAATAGGCCGAAACCTAAATCTCACACCCAAGTGTCTAAATCCTACACTGTTAATTCCCACGTGAGCCCAGGAAAGTTGCTTCCGCGTGCGCAGACGGCACGTGCCTTAACTCAGGCCAGAGCACCTTAGCATGATTCCTGCATGCAATATTGCTTTCTTGCGGTGATTGGCAAGGGTACATACGGTCCCTCTGGCGTATTTGTTTCTGTACATATTTGGTGTCCAAGTGCAGGGACTGCGCAAGGTACCAAGGGATCTTCTTGAAGGACTTAATGGGACCCCTAAAAAGGTACCCCTCATTTTGGGAAACCTCCATATTGCCCCCTCCCCTAGGTTCCCTCTTAATTGGGGTTATTCAGGGATACACACGGGGGGTATAGTACGGGAACCCATGAACGGAACACTCCCCAAAACTAACATGGAATCTCACGAGGCTCGAGAAAGACTACTGTCCATTTAAAAGTTGCCTGTATTGGTTTCCATGTGAGCTAGAGTCTAATCTCCTTAAAGAGGGTTATATGGGGATTATGAATGGAGCATTAAAGAGGTTATGAAAGGGGATACTAGGAGCTTAGACTGTAGCTCATGTGAGCTTCAAGGAGGGTAGTTCATGCACGAGGTGCTCTCAAGACGGCCTTCTTGGAGGCTTTGCGATTTCTAGTCCAGCGAGAATGGGCGTCGGTGGGAGCGCTCACATACAAGCATCTTGAAAGTAATGAAAGGGTTTTGGTAACCCCAACCCCCAAGATTAGGACCCTATGACTATCATAGGAGGGCTACAGGGTCCTCATTTAGGGTTCCAAAATCTTTTTCTGAAAAGGAGCTTGTAGTCTAAGGTGCAGTCCAGGTTCTATACCTCAGAGGCTTCTACTGCACTACTACGATAGCACTGGACATATGGCTTTCAAAAAAAACGTATTTGGTGCCACTTCCCTACTTCTACTACATCCCGCCAGGTACCTGAAGCCCCAGACGCTGAATCCTAAACCCTACATCCGAAGCCTCGAACCCGAAAACTTAAGCTCTAAGTAACTGCAACGTTCTGAACACAGGCCGCGTCATGAGCAAAGATGCCTTCACCTATGGACTCTTGACTACAAATTTGAGATCCCAAGTCTTTGGCCAAGGTGGGGAGGGGGGGGGCCCCTTGAACCCTACCTGGGCTTGCAAAGAAGGCAAAATAATGGCCCGAAACTCAGAAAAAGTGCGAACGATGCCGTTATTCCGCATAATTTTGAGGTTCAGGCCAAACCCTAAACCCTTCATCTCTTCGTTTTGAAAGCGTATGCCTGTCTAGGGTTACAGCGAAATGCGCAATAGTTAGCCTACATCATCTGGGCCCGCCATCAAAAGAATTGTCACCAAAGAACCCACGGGCACCCGATGGGTTTCTCTGGTCTTCTGTAGGTCTAATCGAGGGTTTCGGGTGGCTGGGGCAGACCCTCACCAACCTGAAGCACAAAGCCAGAATCCCTGCTTTAGTGGATCCTTATTATGACCCCTACACCCTATAGTAGTCCCTATATACACTCCCCCACTCTCCCTTGAGCACCAGTAAGTTACGTGCAAGAAGCAGGGGTTCAGTAAGACCTTGACACCAGGGTAGGCTGGGAAGTCATCAGGGATACGTTGGAAATTAGCGTCATTGTTTATAAACCTGTTTGCCTATGTACTCCCTGTAAAGCCATACAGAGATGGACGTTTATAGGGCCCCCTAGCCTACCCAAGTCAAGTTCGCTTCTTAATGAGCCCTGAGATTTCAACCCTTACATGTCGACTCAGAGGTAGTAGCCGTTGGTTGTGTGTCCGGTCTCCAAAAGCTGGGTCGGGTCAAAGAAGCAGCTAGCAAGTTGACAATTAAGTTTTCAATCAGGCTGTTTCCTGCAGTCCGCTGCAATTCCTCTTCTAAGAGGGTTCGGGTCTTAGAGTGCGGTTTACACCGGTGCTCCATAGCACCATACCCTAAACCCTAAACCCATAAACTTAAGCCTCTTCAGAATCTTTCCGATGGTAGTTCATGAGTCCTGAAGTGCAAACACGATTGGTTCCTGCCATAATTTGCAGTTGAGCAGTGCTTTATTTGGGGATATTATGGTACCCAATATTGAGTAAGATTATATCCTCGGGGTATAGTATCTTATATAAGGAATATAATCTTACTGGGTTTAACCACCAAAAAACGCTACTCGCTTATGTTTCGTAACATGAAAACCCACATCTCCTACAGCTCCGATTGTGCGTTACACCAATACTCGGTAATGCCCTGAGTCGTTCAGCCAGAAAGCCTGAGCCCTAATAGTTCTTATCATAGGCTACGAAAATGCATCGGAATTTCTTCATTCCGATTCCATAATACACTTGCGCTTCCGCCGTAACCGTAACCCCTGCTAGTATGCAATGTTGTCAAGGCTGCCATGACAGAATCCCCCTTGAACCGAATCAATCGGGAAGATCGTCCATATCATGAGCTTTTCTTGGGTAACTTACGAAACAGTGGTTTGTATGTTATCATACAAGCCCAAAAAGGGGCGATAGCGTTGACAACCCAGAGCAACAGAGGCATCTTCACCTTCTCTGCTACAGTTCCAAAGTGCCACAGCGTATGGCCTGCCCTGCGCCTCATCTGCTTTCCCATGAACCCTGATCTCTTGCCATATGAGCTACTGTCGCTATTAGCCTTACTAAGGGACCTTAAACACTGGACATAGGAGCCCTTCTTGTAGTTTTGTATAGCCCTTCATATAGAAACAAATGTCCATTATTTTTTGGGGCAATATTGACTGTAGCTCATATCATACATCATTAATGCCCAGCACCATTTCAGGGTATCATAATGGAATAATGGGAAGTAGGTAATGACAGAACACGGGAAGGATTTTACAGTAGGAAGAGGTTAGCAAGCTGAAGGGGGATGGGTAATGTAGAACACCAAATAGTGATCGATATTATGTTTTATATTCCTAGTATCATGATACTGTAGTGCACCTCAAATAGGCCTCAAGAAGAGTGTGAAATTATTCAGGCGCTATACAGACATTGGCCTTCCTTGGAGAGGGGATAACCTCCTAATATGAAAAGTTCCCCAATTTCGGCCGGGGTGGGGTTGGTTAGGGGGATAGGGATAAGTCAGTGCAAAGATTCTACGGCGTTCGGGGGGGGAGGGGGGGGGTGGGTGTTGATATAGATATGATCTAGCCAGCGCCGAACACCATTCTGCGATTTGAGCTTCCTGGCTTTGGATTTAGGATGTAGAGAGCGTATCCACCTTGAAAACAGAGTTCTTGCACGTCAGCAAATTGGAAATCTGGGGCCTGCCTGAACCCTAAATCCAAGGCCCAAAACCTTAAACCCTAAACCCTTCCAGCACGGCTTAGTCCCGACTGGGTCCAAGGTTGAACCCCTTGCTGTTCGAGCAGGCATTAAAAATTCGAGGGGTTGTACAAGACAAAACCCTTCCGCAATTTTGCCATAGCCCCACTTCCCCACCTGAAACAAATCTCCAAGCTTGACACTTCATAGCCCTGCCGGGAGGTTCAGGCTTTGGGGTTAACGGTTTAGGGTTTAGGCTAGCTCAAGCCCGGTAATGATGAATCAAATGGAAAACGAGATGGAACATGTAATGGAGACTGGGGGCTTAAAAGAAAACTACGCAGTTGCAACCCAATTATGATTGTACTTGCAACCCAACTAGAACCTTAAGAAGGGGACGTAGGGGGTATCTAACTGGGTTATACATACAGGTTACACTTGGGCTATGATTTACCCTGACTTCCAAGTATGCACTGCTCCAACCGTAAAGCGCATACCCGCTAGAGCCCCAAACCCTGAGCTCTTCTGGGAGCTAATTCCTGATCTTCAAGCTCAAAACAGTGTGGAGTTGAGAGTTACGATGGGAGTCCTTGTTGTGGATGGCTTTGCTGTAACAAACCCCTATTCAGTGTGTACCTGTAGGAACCCGCAATATCATAGGAGCTACTGTCCATATTTGGCTTACCAAGGGACCACAGGGGCCCCTCTGGTAGTTTAGTATAGTCCTTAATATATTCCCTACTAGGAACCTATGTCCATTAACAACCCAAGAAAAATCTTGTGGCTCATATTGAGCTGGAGGAAGCAGGCACCCCGACTGCTTTACGGAGTCTGCTCAGAGACTACCCCACCACTAAATTAACATGGAACCTGAAATAGTTTCCCTAAAAAGACTAATGTCCTTCAACGGAGTTCCATGTTCGTTAGGAGGAGGGTTCTTCCGGCATACATCAGAGGATTATTCAATCTGTGAAATTTGGCTCTAACAGGCTGGAGCTAGAACTCCTAGCAGGCAAGTTTCTAGATAATGATATGGTAGTTTCCAGAAATAGGAGGACGCCGATATAGACCCCGATATACTAGAATCCTACCTAGAGCCCAGGTTGCCTGATGCAGGGGCCCAAACAGTTACCAACCTTCTGGCTCTGACTTTCTTATGCCATTCTTGTGCAGGATGCCTCAAACAGACCTAAAGTGACATCGATCACTGTGTACGCCTTTACTTTGAACAAACACTGAATCGTAAGCTCTGTAGTGCTCCAAAGCCAAATCCCACTGCTTTGCATGAGGTGGCTCCTGCCGGGCAGTTCGAAAGGCACCTGGAGATCCAATCACTGAATTAAGAGCACTAACCTGCAACAACGAGGATGGAGGTCTTGAGGTTTGCAGCTTATTGGGGCTACTACCTGGTGTTTGGTAGGGAATGAAGGAATGGAGTATAGAGTTGGTTGCATACTGTCTGCACCCATAGCGCACTGCACGCCACAAGAGAATGATAGACTTACTGGTGCTTCAAACGGGGTGGAAACATGAATACCGGGCATCAGAGAGCGTTGTAAAGTTGGTGAATGGACCTAGTCCCCCACCCTCCCTTTAATATCAGTAACTAGACTGTCTTTGGAAAATTGCAGGCCACAACTCTCGCATTGTGGGTACGGTGCTAATGGTACCATGATGGTAGCACCTTTTGAACAACGCAACATAGCAGGAGCAATGCTGGCCGAAGCTTGAAAAGTCGGAGCATCGGGTCAACAGGCATAACTCCTGTGTCTGTTGCGAGTCTTGCGCCACCTTATACACGCAATTTCTGAACCATTCCGATACATTTGGGATCCTAAGCCGTCGTGCAAAATTTCCTGCTTCCCCCCTGCAAACCTTGAATTCCCCCCAAGAACTAAACCCTTGAACCCTTAACCTAGAGCGTGTTCCTAAGCCTCCAGGTTTCCTGTCCCATGCCCCCAGACAGCTGCCAGCACCTCTCAGCCCGAAGCCTTGAACTCTATATCAGGTAGGCTATTTATTCTAGATGAGGGTTCCTTAGGAATGTTGGTGAGGGTAGAAGTTGGGGTTGGGGGACCGCAAATTCAAAAGTCCTGCCATGTATTCTTCCTCAGCATCCTTCTCGTATGGGTTCCCCTACCACCCCGCTCTGGTGCCCCCTTCATTCGGGCTTTTCAGGTACCTTACTTTTGAGGGGTAATTGAGGCTAATTGTTGAGGGGGTGGTCAGTAGAACCCACCCTTCTTCCAGCCACGAACCTCAGACATTAGATCTCCAACCCCAAGCCCAACGCTGGCACCCCTTCTCCCAGCGCTAACCTGTTACGTTTAAACCTTGAGCTCCAGACCTCACGCGCCAGGTTCGCTTTAGGTCCTCTCACATGGGTTGTAAGTATACTTACCTTCCTCATAAACTCAGTTATGCCTACCCATGAGCCTCCAAGCACAGATAGGACGCCAAGCTCTTTTCAGGTGATGGTCGATATGGACCGTGGCCATGCAGTGGCGAGATCGATGTTCTAGCGCCTAGTCTCAACCCTCAACTTACTATCATTTAAGGGGAACTGGGGGAGAGAACATTAGTACAATTATAGGGGGTTAGATGGAAATTAGTAGAGGGAGCCAGTCCGGTATGCCAAGGGCCGGATGAGGTGCTATGGGGTTAAGGGCTTAGGGCTTGGGCACAGACTTTAGGGTTCAGGATTCGGGTTTCAGGCCTCAGGGCGCTCATGGATATTGTCAGTCACCAAGCACCACTAACACCTGGGCGTACAGCACCTGTTTTGCAACACATTGACATGGAAGCCCAAAAAGCGCTCCACAAAGAAGAGACTGTCATCATGTTGAAAGGGGATATATGGGAGTTTCCAGCAACACGGCCCGAAGTCACGTACTTCGATCGTTTTGGTTGGTCCCCTGATTCTTGGAAACCCCCATATGGGGTTCCATGTCAGCTGGGGGCTCCCCAGCAGCAGCCTCAGAAAGCATCTGGCCATGCATCCCCAGAGGTTAGATTTATGTTGGGTCATTCCCCCTTGCAGTAATTTACAAGGGCTTACTCCTACCGAACAGTTACTGTAGGGGGGAATGACCTGAGGTGTATGGCCCTAACCCAATACCTTCATGCCAAATCTTCTGAATACCTGTTAGAATCAGATTTTTGGCCCGCGACCGGCACCCTGGAACCCCGTAACGGGCCTCGCCTGTTGGTAGGGCCTCCTTTTCAAGGACAGCATTCTGATAGACCTTTTGGGGGGATTACCTGTTTGTCTAGGTTGAAAATCTTGCGCCACTTAGGATCTGCACAATGTCCTCACTCTACGAGAGGTGTCGAAGGTAATGCCTAAGCCCCAAACCTCAAACCCCTAACACATAACCTTAAACCCGTAGCGCTGAGCCTAATCCCTTCTCTTGCAAGGCTGTGCAGGCAAACCCTCCCGCCTCTGATCCTGGAACACCTAACCACCCCTGCCCCCCATCCGCAGGATACTAAAAATCCTGCATGACCCTGAATACCCTAAAGCTTCGGAAATCCTGCCTTTTTATATGAATACTAAGATCATGTAGACATTTTAGCCTCAACAGTACTACCCGCGAACGGTCCCCCATCAATTAGTTTCTTGTTGGCTTGATAATGTGATTCAGGAGGAACCTGGGGGGAGAACCCATGATCTGCGCGTCCAAGTACCTAGTCCTTAGATGCTGAAAAGCTCGACTGTCTTCACAGTACACCTTAAACCTAAGCCATCCTTTCTTCGGGTCTAGGGTTTTTGTGGAATCACCAAACTGCCCCTGCTTGTCAGGTAGTCATGACCCCCAATCTGGCCCAAAACATGTCAACATGCTGTAAATCTAGGAGAATTCGTATTGTCTAGCTGTGATGACGTATCAAGAGGAGGTCTTGCAAGGATTTTGCTCTACAGGGACCGAAGCTGCTGCAGAAGATCATAAGTTGGATTTATGTGGTCCGAAAATCTGACACCAGGCAGGCAGGTCGTTGGCCTCGTTTGTGCAATCGCTATCGGTGATCGGATTGTCATGCATACTTTGCCCATTTTGGCCGTGTTTTTCTCATACAGGCTCACACGGAACCATCCTTTCCGTCAGCGCGCCACCAGATATATGCTCTTTTCCCTCCTGTTCCGGGAGAAGCCTCAGGCCAGCTCGGCATTTGTCGCAGCAATTTTAATGGAAGTCTGTTGACAGGTGGTCGATGCCTCAGCAGACGGAGCGTGGACCAACTACAAGTCACTCCACACAAGCACCTCCACCCCCTATCACCACCCACGACACACAGACAACCCCCCACCACCCCCCTCCGATGAGCCATGCGTCGCCTGCAGGGCTCATCCACGAAACATCCTTACCAAGCCGTGCAGACACCTGGCACTTTGCCAGGACTGCTTCACCCGACTCCGCAAGAACGAGTGCCCAATTTAAAAGAGTGTTGTCACAGTCCATGAGACGGTTCTCTCGGCCAAAGGCTGGCGATGCGTTTACCTGCTTCTGGCTTCAGGGGAGTGGCTGCGTGTGTCTGTGCTTCCGTGATTGGAAGGAAGTTGTTGCCTTTGGTTCGATGAGCTTTCTATTGGGAATTGGGAGTGGGGGACAGCAGGGAGGGATCCTGTTTCAAGCAGAGGTGTCGGTTCATGAGAACGCTGAACAGGGTGTATGAAGTTGGCAGTCTCGCTGGTGCTTGGAATCTGCATCACAATATAACTCAGTCTGCCAGCCCAGGCTGCTGGCTCAAAAAATATGGACTGAACGCCTTGAAGCATGATGCTGACGACATCGACCGTCACTATCCCCTGCAGAGGCAATGTGGGACGTGCCTCTCTTGATGCATTACACTGGGGGGGCTTTTAGGCAGCTGCCGAGTGGCAAAATGCGATTTGGCCACGTTCCGTGAATGGCTGCCCGCTTGGCGGCTGGAGCTTTAGCTCCTTTCCTGGCAAGATTTTTTTTCACCGGTCAGGCAATCATTGTAAAAACATGAGAAATTTTGCCCTGTGTTGCGCATGTTGGTGTGTTGGGTATGCCAAGCATGTTTGAAAGCCCGGCTCAGGGACATGGGTTGCTTTGGAGTTCTTTTGGCGGAATTCTTTTGGCCGAGATGACTGCTGGGCAAGACCGCTCATTCCTCGCCCGGCTTGAGGACCTCCACCCTATGGAGTTGAAGTGTTGGAACATGTCCCTCAGGTCCTGGTTTGTGTTTTGCGCGCCGAGCGAGCGCTTGTCGGGTCCTGTCCTGTTCCGCAGTGTGCTGCGATGGCTTCAGGGTCGAAGCACGGGTGCAAGACTGTGTGATCTCTGGAAAATGGCAACAGGTCTTTACGCTCCATGCCCTTCCTCTGGATCATGGCCTTGTAACTTCCACCCGGGATTTCATTCTCGTATGCATTCCAGACCCTATGTCCCTATAATCCTATGGGACATGAGGGGCAGCCTATGTGGCGGCCGAAAGCTGTCCCCAGTGCTTTGGCCTGCCAGATGGGTTTTGCGTACAGTTTTGAATTCTACGTTTCTGAACACAAATCATTTTGCAATCCCCATCCGATTGGCAGCGTAAGCTATTGTTGGACATGCAGCATAGAAAGGCAGGCTCCTGATAAGTGGCGCTGAAGAGGTTATGGAAATCAGGACGGACGGAGGGACAACTGGTGGCAGACCGTAATCGCGCGATAAGTCTCATAGGTTCTTGAGCTTGAAGCGTAGCGTTGAATGGCTTTGGCTTTCAAAGCGTAGCGTTCCACTGTTGCCCTGTGGCACGTAGTATGTCAGTGCTGCTGCGTGGCTGTTCTTTGGAGAGCTTTGCTATTATTTTACGACTGTGATGATACTGGTGGCTAGCAGTGAAGCGCCTTTGAAGTCCGAAAATTCTGTTTGATATGAGCCATGCTTGCCAAACATCGCCGCGCCCCGCTGCCATTTTTCAGGGTGTGTTGGGTTGGGGCTTCGTTCCTCTGGTGTCCTTGTGGGTGTGCCCGGCTTGGGGTCCTCTTTGGGGTCTCTTTCGGTTTTCTGTCGGTGTGTTGAGGTTTGGGGGTTTGGTTCTCACTGTACGCGGTGAGTGGTTGAGGAATGCGCTGCTGAACACACAGTACAGCTTTGCATGAACCCATGGACCATGTCATAAGAAAACGAAAGGCGCGCATTTTCCCAGAACCCGGAATTGCTAGCTATTGTTGTTGTTGTTGTTGTTGGTGGTGTGTTGCTGTCGATTTGGGTTTTATTGGTGCTGTGGTCAGAACCTTGCTCCGTCCCTTCTGGGCTTGTTGTCGTGCTACCTTCGCTTTCGCCGCCATCGTCTTCACCTCTGCGGCTGTGTCTCTCTGCCGCCTTGCGGCCGCGGTGGCAGTGGTGCCGAAGGCTGTGATTGATTCAGCTTTTGCAGGGTAATCAACACTACACTACATGTTTCTTGGCTTGCGCTCGAGTATGCCGGAGCCATGGTGCAAGATCTTCCACTTCTTATCATGGATTGCAGCAAGCGATATGCTGCAACGTTCTAAAGATTGTCTTGTTTTTGTGTATGAGATTTATGAAGTATGGGTTTTTCCTTTATGGTATGGATGCCTTCCAGATGCTTGGGCTCCTGATGGCATCCAGACCACAAGTGCATTAATGTGACGCATCTGCGTTTATTTTTCAGACAGATGCAACTCTAACCTTAACCTGAAATCCAAGACCCTAAGCCCAACATCTAAGTAAAGTGGCTAGAGCGACGCAGCATCTAACACGCAGATCATGGGTTCTCCCCCAGGTTCCTCCTGAATCAACCATTCTCAAGCCCAAAAAGATTAATTGACGGGGGACCGCTAAAATGCCTGCGTGACCTTACTTCTCAACTCTAAATTCTCAATGTTGAGGACCCTATAGGCGGGTCATAGTCCTGCCGCATCTGTGCCGCCACCCCAAAGGGTCACTGGGCCAGCATGCCGGGATAGTTGTGACGGGCCGCGCCGAGCCACAACGCAGTGGGGTAGGTGCAGAACCAATGATTGCAGCTGACTTGCACATAGCGGGCAGGTCTCTGGGCTTTCGACCTGGACGTCACCCCACCTCCACCAATTTAGGGGCAGCTTACCCGTCAAAATTCCCAAGCACAACACTTTGAAACCCCGGGTGGCCTTCTGTGTCCAATACACGTTGCGCGAAAGAAACATGGCAGGTATAGGTGGCCAATTTAGCCTTGCTCGCTGCTCCTGCCTTGCCTATGGTCGGTACTACTCTGGTGTACTTCCAGCGTCGCACCAGTCGGATGGCAGAATCAACGTCTTGCTGCCCCTCCGGCAGGGCGTCCCATGTCGGAAAAGGTCCAACCCCTAGTTGCTGCAGGTCACATTCGCCTGCCGCTTGGGGAACTTGCCAAGACAAAAAAACATGTAGCTGTGCTCAAATGCTTGAGGGGTGAAGATTGCGGCTTATGTCAAGCTCAAAGCCTCAACTACGTGGATCTCGAATGCTGGACTTTTGCCAACATATCGGTCCCCGCTTTATGCCTAAAATCCCTAGACCAATGGCAAACCACAAGGGCTCCCAAAAATGGCTTCAGCTGGGGCTGCAATGTACTGATGAGCTAAGGAGACCGTGAACGCCGACCCCCATGGAGCATTCAACTTGGTGCGCGGTGTAGGGTTTAGGGTTTAGGGTCGGACTTTGGAAATTTAGGTTTTGCTTGGAAGTTCCAGTCCAGACCCGCTGAAGGATCCAAAACATGGAACCCCAAAATGATCCCTTGACTGATTGGGGAACCTAGGGGATTATATGAAGGTTCCATGCTCGGATCTTTTAGGGGGTCTTGGAGAGTCATGTGGGCCCCAGATTCCTTGTATGATTATGGTATAGGGTACCTCCAATTACTTCAAAATCTGATTGGTAATCATTTCGGCCCCTGAAGTACTTGCAGCCCAACGGTATTTGTAGTTGCATGGGAAAACCCCTAAGTATGGTGAACGGTCACTGTAAGAGCTGGGTTGTAATTGCCCTGGGCCTGCAAGTAACTCTGAGAGCAGAGTATGTAGACCTTGGGGCTAAGGGCGCGGGATTCAAGGTATTAAGGTCTTGTGGGTAATTTGGAGCTGTGGGTTGGTGCGGTTAAGACTGGGAGATTGAGGGCTTAGGGTTCTTTCCATGTTCCGGGCAATGGAGCAGGTGTGTTTGTACAATTGTCTCTGGCTCTGACTTTATTGCACCACGTACATGAAATCGGCAATCTCGCGTTCTGCGGTGCCATGTTGGCATGTGCTCCATTTGGCGTTGCGTTGCTCGTTGCCACGCCTGTTGAACATGTGTGTGCATAGTAGAAACCTGAACAAGTATCAATATCTCTTACCTCTGGTTATAGCAGCCTGTATGAGCCTTACATGGACACAATTGTAGCGAAATGTACCCCCAATCATACCATTCTAACTCAACTATTTCGGCCCACGTTTCACGACTTACTGGTTCTGAAGGCCGGGTAGGGGAGGGAATATACGTGCAATCGTGGAAGATTTTCCGGGAATTGCTGGGGATCATCTATCATCCCCCCGCTTCCCTAAGCACCAGTAAGGCAAATGCAACGCAACAATTACGAGGCAGTGCAATGGCTGTTTCTCATTATATCTTCAGAAGAACCTTCCATGTATACTTTGGTCGTCCTTGCTGTTAATACATACAAGAAGTCCTGCACGACTTCCGTATATCAGAATATTATATCTCCCACTAATAGATCTCCCAAGATATCAGGTACTAGGGAACATGAAGGGGTTTATTGTATCAACCCCAGAACCCTAAACCTTAAATCCCGTAGGGTATCCCAGTCTTGCGAAACCTCCAAATGCGTCTGAAAACCGTGCAGAGGGCTGGACCAGCGGATTCCTAAAACAGTGGTTAAGGGCTTGGGTTTGGGGTTTAAGATTCAGGGTTCAGTGATGTGTTTCAAAAAGGGGACAATCAAAGGTCGTAGCGTATGGTGCCCTGAGCTGCAATGCACACAGGCCTCGCAGCCCGAGATCCCGAGACAAAAAAGCTAGCTGAGCCCGGAGAAATGGGCCGCCGACCAATGGAACGACCAGTGCTGTTTGCCATAAGTCCCAGGAAGGTCCAAGCACAAGAACTGTGGGATCCGTTGGCTGTTTGACCGCATGAAGGTGGACTCCTTCCGTTGGGTGTCGGTGCTGAAAGTTATGCCCTGTGGAATGCAAGCATCCGTAAAATTCGCAGTCCCAATGATCCCCCTGAACAGCTACCGCGAAGTTACAAGTCCAACGCTCCAAACCCCATCAACCTAAACCTCCAATGCCTGAAGCCTAAACCCCAAACACGGAATCATGAACCCTAAGCCTTAAACCGCAGGTTAAAAATACCCCAAAAAACAAACCCCGGAGGGCTTAAGCCTTAAACCCTAACCCCAAACTTCTCTCAAGCCGTATAGCCCCCTTTTAGTAGATAGAATATGGGATTTAACAGGGAATCTTATCATGGTTTTGGGGAAGGGGGGTTATATAGGGGACCACATAGGGGACTAATATAGGGGTTATTAAGGGGGATAGTAGGAGTTTAGACTACAGCTCAAATGGCAGGTGGCTGGCTTCGGCAGCAGAACCGGCAGCTGTTTCGACCCAGCGGCGGTCTCCTGCAACGCTTGTGCGCTCTTGGGGCCTGCAGAGAGTCGGATATTTGTTGGTTACTTTGTGGGATTGTAGTATACTAAGCTATCCAAAGAAAATTTTAGATAACCCTTATAAAATCCCCATAGAAACCCCTATCTAAACCCAACATCCACGGAACTCCTATACCAACCCTATATAAATCCCAGATATAAACCGTTTTTGTATCAAAGCTAGGGTTTAGGATCTATGGTGAGGAAATGGCGTAAAATGGGGACCTCAAACAGGGAACCCCAAGAATACAGTAGGAGTATAATAGGAATACTATGTTCCCACTGTGTTCTACTCCTTTTACTTAAGGGGATCACAGCCGCGCTGTGGTGCGTGCCGATTCGCTGGCACTCGGGATAAGCTTGCATTGTTTTGAGCAAGATCTCGTGAGGGCGGCTGTACATGTTGCCAGAAAGAAGTGGTCGGGCACCACCAGCCCACCACCCGTTGCGGTATTGTTTGAAATGCACAATTGGTAGTTGTTGTGTCGGCAGGTTGCGCAGCGTTGCAAAGTAACATTGCCGATATATGCTCCATATCCTGCGCTGGAAGTAGTGGACCTCCCCTTCAGGATTTCTCAAAACATGGCACCCCTAGGGACCCCAGGCATGTATGGGCTCCTTGAATCCCCATTTTGGAAGAAATTTTGATAGCGCCAGACAAAGTCTAACAGCGGGAAAAAGTAATCAATCTCTGCCTCTCAGGACCTCTTGACGATTATACCTCTTGTGTTTAGTGTCAGGCCTTCACTACAAGCATGATGCAAATCCAAATGAGCTACATACTAAAGTCAGGTTGGGTGGCAACCTATAGGGGGATGTATGTAGGTGTTTCAGGGGGGGGGGGACGTTTCAGTAATCTACTCTAACTCCAGTCCAGGGCTCACATAGAAAAGGGGTCAGCATCCTAAATGCTGCAAACTGCAAGCCGCTCAAGACACTAGAAGCACCAAAGATATCCCAGTGGACCCTTTTGTCAATCCCCTCCCAGAAAAATGAACCTCCCCACCCCTAATAACAAGCAACCCTCAAAAATTCCCGCGGTGGATGGGAAGATCTGCTCTTAGCACTGTCCCCTACTAAACCCATAATGAGACTTTAGTTTCCATTTCCTTTTCCATTCCCCCACATACCGCTGTATACCCCTCTAAGGGAGTGGGATTGGAGCGATTATTACGCAAAACGCTAAACCCTAAGCCCTGAGACCCACAACCCATAACAAAACAGAAATCCGAAGCCTTTAGGCTGGGCTTTTGAATAGCAAGCCACACCGTAGGGGATAGGGATTTGGGGGTCTACAGGGGTATATAGGATCCCTTTAAAGGGGTTTATAGGGGTTATTTGGGGGGTTTACAGGGTTATATAGGATCTTGCATAAGTAATCACTTCCCCCTATTACTAAAACCCCCTTAATAGTAAATAATAAATCCACGACCTTAAAAATTCCTCAAGAGCATTTTAAAAGGGGCTGTACTACTTTTAAAAAAGGGGCCAGACCATAATGAATTAGGGTGGGTTTTGAAGTCATTAGGGCGGTATAATAGAAAATCCAAAGGATTTAGGGATCCCCTTGACATCCGAGGTTTTATAAAGGACTGTATATACAAGAGCTGAATGCGATTTTAATTGATTTTATTACAGTCTTAGCCGTATTTAATTAACTCTCAATGAAATTTCATTCGATGTTAATTGATTTTACATGGAGTTTGATCAATTCCATTTGATTTTAAAAGGAATGTTAATTCGATTTCAATTGATTTTAAAAGGAATTCGATTTAAACTTCTATTGATTCTAATGGGATTTTACTTGTTCAAAGGAATATTAGTTAAATTTCTATTGATTCTAACGGGATTTAATTCGGTTTCAATTGATTTTAAAACAGAATTCTAATTAAATTGCCATTGTTTCTAACGGGATTTTAATTCGATTTCAATTGATGTTAAAACAGAATTCTACTTAAATTTCTATTGATTTTAAAAGGAATTTAGAAGCATCCCTACCAAATTCTCTCAATAAATATGCCCCCTAATAATAAACAAATTCCAGCCACATCGGATTATTTATTATTACGGAGGGGGGAGGGAGGGGGCGTCGTTTATTATTAGAGGAAAAGCCGAATCGCGGGGTTCTAGTTCCGAAGCACTGAGCTATAACAGTTTCTGGGATCTGCTACCCAACTGTTTAGGGTTTAGGGCTTAGGGCCCATTATATCCTAGCGTTTAGCCTTCTTACTCCTAAATCTCAAATCCTAAGCCCTTGATCTAAAACCCTAAAACTCAGACCCTATACCCTAAATCCTAAGTAAACCTGGAGCTTTAAACCCTAATCCCTGAGCCTTAAATCCTAAACCCTAAGCAGCCCGTTAAGTTACAAGAATAAGGAAAGCCTGCTATTTACTACATACCTATATGCTGGAAATTTAGACTAATTCCTTGGCAGCAGCCCAGTATGCTACATAGAAAATGGGGACTAGTATAGGGTCATACATGGGTTGTGTCTAGGGATTATTACAAGAATCCACTCCCGCTCTCCCTCAAGCACCAGTAAGTTTATCATTTACCATCTACCCATAGTCTGTCAAGTTAAAGAAAAAAGTCCCTTAACAGCACCCCAATATGATACCTAGATATTTGAACCCTAAACCCTCCACGCTAAGCCCTAAACCTGAGGTCCTGCACCATAAGCCCTGAACCCTAAGCCCTGGACCCTTAAGCCCGAAACCCTGAATCCTAAAGCCTAAGCCCTAAACCCTAAACGGTAAACCCTCAGCCTTGAACCTTAAACCCTAAGCCCTAAACCCTGAATCCTATGCCCTACACCGCTGACCCTTATATCTTTGGGATTCCCTTATAAAATTATTGTAGGTACCTAAGAATTAACCCTTACTAGGGGTCCTAGGTGCCACGTAGAGTCAAAGCCGAGGCCCCCTCAATATTGCACGAGCACTACCCTCGCAGATGCTGCATCTTCACATTACTTTGTGGAGGACCTGTGTTTGGGGTTTAGGATTTAGGGCGCAGGGTTTAGGGTTGTGAGTTTAGGGGTTTAGGACTTAAGGTTTAGGGTTTGGGGTTCAGGATTTGGGGATTGGCGTTCAGGATTTAGGCTTTAGGGCGGCTTCGTCGAGGACCCTGGCATGGATGCAGGAAATCTTGCAGCATGTAGGACCCCCAATATTGTGTAATTCCAAGGGTATAAGGTATACAGGGCGGTGCAAGATTTCCTCCATCCACAGTGCGGTTAGGATTTGGGGATTAGGTTTCATTCTGCGGTTCATCTAGTGTCCGCCTGATGTTGGAGTTTCGCAAAATGTTAGGGTCCGCCTGGGCTCTGCAGTTGTCCGGGTACTATAGTGGGGTTGTCCCTAACCCATGATGAAGGATTCTAGAAGGTTACTCTGACAGACTCCCAACTTTTTCCTCCTTTTGGAGTTACATGACTTTCAGCTCCGGGTTAAACTGGGTTGCTGTTAAGGAACCTAAACTAACTGACTTGAATAAGGTCAGTCCATGATTTAATTATTGTATACCCGAACTATGGTAACTTAATTTAATTCCCCTAACAGCAACCCAGTATCATTTCAGCTTTCCCACTTAAACCGCAACTCACAAAAAAGAAGCCTCGCGGAATTGTTCGCGGCCCTCTGCAAGCTCGGCCAGAGGATGCTGGAATTTCTGTTTCAACGTGGATAATGACCAGGTAACCCGCCACAGAGGGCAGGGCACAAGCATCCAGGTGAATTTTGCTGTCTTTTGAAAAACGACAACGCTCCAATGATTGGCCCCTGCAGCCGCCTGTGTGTTCCTGCATCCCTACGGTGAGGGACCAGCAATCCGTCCGCCTGCTTCTGAAGCCCTTCACCCCCAAACCCAAAATCGTGAACCCAGAACAAACCCAAAATAAATCGTAAAAGAACCCTCAATGAATCCTAAAAGAACCCTGAATAGCAGTGAGAAACTCTTCCGCTGGTACTTGACCTTCGGGATGACACTGCCGCAAGGACGTGAACTGCGCGGCAAACCAAAGGTCTTGGCACGAGCACCTGTTTGCCACCTGGCAGCCTCTGCAAAGAAGTGGAAAAGAGCATCAAACATACTCTAGTAGTCAGGGTTTACGGTTTTGGGGAAGTGTAAAGGTTGAGGCTACCATGCTACATAGGGTTTAGAGGCTGGAGCAAACATCATGGAAACTACGTTGCATTTAGGGCTTAAGATTTAGGATTTGTATGCAGGAAGCAAGGAGTGTACCAGTAAGGCAAGCCATCCGCGCGGGCTTTCCAGGGTTGTCTTCACTGGTGGCAAACAAAGGAAGGAGGTAGCGGAGAAGAAGATGCATACTACGAGACCATTTAGAGTGGTTTCGATTATCCCCTGCAGTCCGTGTTAGTGTGTTGTGCTTCATCCATGGTTTTGGTTTCTTGCAATTATGGATCCATTGGTGATGATCCTAATCCAGGAGGTGTTTCTGCATTGCTTCATTCTTCTGAAGTATTCACGGCCGCATCCACCTGCAAGTTACCACCCTTCTCTGCCACGGTTTCGGGGCATTCATCATTCCGGGGCCAGTGAGGTAAATATCACCAGGAGTGTGTTGGCCTCTTTCTTTTGTAGGTGCATGCAAAGAAAGGGGTTGATTATGTGCGGTTCTCGTCTTTGTACCACAAACCCTGAACTGAGGTTCAAACGTGGCTTCCCAGCTTTGTAGTAGTAACGGTGGTAATAGTCGTAGTGTTCGTAATCGCAGTAATAGCAGTGACACCAGCAATAGCAGTGACAGTAGGAAGGGTACTAACCGTAGTCCTCACGTTTCGAGCCACTAAGCTATTACGTTACCCAGCCACAGCTCTACATCCGAAGCTTTCATTGACCTTGTAGCCCTAACCCTTTAAACCCCCAAGCTCTCTAATGCATATGATGTTTCTCTTCGCAAAGCCGTATGGGCTCGCAACTCCTATCCGCTTATGGCTTTTGTTGTAGTAGAACCGCAAGGAACTTTTCAAAATGCATTATAGTAGTAGCTCTAAAGAAGTTGCAGGCGAACCCAAAAGCCTAAACGCAAAGCCCAAGAATCAAGGTTTTAAACTGGCAGCCGGACGAAATCACCGCCTACGTGGACCCAACTCTTTCCTATGATGCCGCTGGGGCGTGACAGAATTTCAGCATTTCAGAGTTTCTGTTTTATGTTCTGTCTATGCGGTGCTCTGTTTCACGGAGATCTTGGCATTTGTGCAGGGGTCTTTGAATCCAAAGGAGTGTCATGACTTCCTTTTCATACTGAAATCCTGTCCGTGTGTTCTCTAGAGGTGGAATTATGGGCCACTTGGGTGGGCCCTTAGCTTGTTCAGGGGGGATTCTAGGGCCCTTAAAGGTATATATGGAGTATATGCAGGTCCTTACGGACGTAAGGATTTGAAGTTGAGAAAGCTCGTGCTCCCCATCCTCGAATACGCCCCACCAATGTTAAGTATTCCCAGAGTGGTATGCTATAATCTGGTGGGGTTTCTTATTATCAGCTGGGCGAGATTTGTTTAAGGTTATGGGCGGGGATAAACCACGCAATGAGTACAGAAAAAAGACATCTAAACCTTCAACCCAATTTCATTGCTTCTCCGATTCATTTTTAAACTGCTATCACTGTTGAACCACGCACGAAGAAGAATCTCCTCCAGATGGACTGTACGCCCCAAGTAAGAAACCTACCCTAAGCCTAGCTGAGTATATTATTGGAGGAGTATAGGGCATTACGCTTTTGCGCCACCTAGTCTTGAATCCGGCCTCAAAGCCATCGGCCTTGCAACTCGAAACCGCTACAACCCTGAGCTGTTCAGGATTCAGGGTTTAGGATTTAAGGTTTAAGTTGTAGGGCTTGGAGGTTTAGTTGAAAGTTTAGGGTGTGCATCGAGCCTGAGTCATTTTGGAATATGTTCTTTTGTATTAAGCCCAGATGGGATACAACCTTCTGGTTTTTCAGAATGTCCCCATTATCAGCCAGAAGACCCAAGTCGTCACAACCCGAACCCCCTAGACCCTAAACCCTAAATCCTAAACCCTAAACCCTAATAAACCCGAAATTCTAAGCCCTAAACCCTAATAAACCCTGAACCAAAAACAGAACAGAACAAGGCCAATGGACATATCATTGGAATCCAGGCTCGCTCTGCCTCCTTTGATGAAGGGTCCCGGGGTTGTGCATAAATCCCTTCAGAGGAAAGGGGCCCATGTACTCATATACCCCCCATTATCCAATATTCCCCCCTTTAAGAGACCTCATCTATTAGAGAATGTATTGAAGAAGATTCGGGATGGGTTGGGGGCGGTGCTTAATGTTGTTTTTATAGCTACTACTAGTAGCAGTAATAGTAGTACGTACGAGGCGATTTATGGGACCGGTCTTTTCTAATAGGTTGGATACTGCTCGCTTCAGCAACGTTTGGGTTATGCCGGCATGAATACGTGATGCCCCTCATGCTGTCCCAAATATAGACTGTTCCTATGTGGAGGCTCCCGTACATCCTTACAGTATCCCTATGTCCCTCTTCAGAGGAACTCTATATCGCTAAACTAACCCTATATCCCCTTTAAAGGAACGGTGCCCAAGCTCTAGGCATGATATTGGGCTCATGCAGGGTTTGGAACTCAGAGTTGAGTGTTGGAGGTGAAGGGTTTCTGCTGTTTCTCAAAACTGCTGGGTTTAGGGTTTAGGATTTTAAGGGTTAGGGTTTGGACGTTTTGTGTGGGTCTAGGGTTTCGGTTTTTAGAAGGCGAATGGGGTAATGATTCCAGGGATTATTTCAAGAGCTATATATCTCTGTTTAACCCTATATCATCCGTACGTTTTGCATCTGCTTCTCCATTTGATTTCCATCGTAGCGATCAAAGCGCGAACCATAGGAATCTCCGTCTGTAGAGCATTCGGCTCTTTTCGAGACGCGACACCAAAGGCAGCTCATCGTTTTGAGTGGTTTTTGTTGGCTAACTACCTGGGTTCCCCTGAATTTCCCCAAGCCCTAGACCCCAAGCCCTGAAACCTAAACCCCTAAACCCCGAATAGAAATCGACAATGTGACTTATAGGGCATACTTAGTAAGTCCCCCTGACCTTCCAAGCACAGTGAGGATTCTTTCCTGTGTTCTAGTTTATTCTTTGTTGGCGCTTCGCCCTAAACCTCGAACCCCAGCTCTAATAGCTAAGCTCCCAACTTCAAAGTTTTAGCCGTGTCTGGGCCTGGTGACATTGGATTCAGGCCTTCGGCCGTGCTTCCACTTAAAGTCCCAAAGCCATGCATCATTATGTCCAGGTGTTACAACCGTAGACTTTCCGCTCTATAGAATTCAGGATTTTTGCAGTGAACGCTCCAAACCCGAAATCCTCAGATTCAAATTTCTGGAGGCGAAGCACAATGCAAACGGACAAAGATCCTTCAAGACGTATCACCGTACCTTGGCCTCATGCAAGCAGGATTTTCTGTCGGGTATAGTCCCCTCTACCCAGTATCAGCCCAGTATCAGAATCCCCACCCTCTATATAAAACTTCGGGTTCGCAAGAATTGTAGCATATCGCAGTGGATTGTTTGACATTAGGGAAGGCCATCATTCGTGCATATTAACTTGAGGTTCAGGGTTTACGTTTCATACTTTGGGGTGGGGCTGAAAGCTAAGGTACACCTATACGCTGGCTTCATACCCAAAACACCAAACTCGGTCATTGCTACAGATAATCCCCAACTTTCATTCTACCCCCAAAAAAAACGTATTCTGGACCGCAAAGGACTATGAAGATGTGAATCTCAATCATATTCCCATAAAAAACAGCCAAAGCTCATTGCCCCCCCCCTCCACCGCCCTCACATGCTACATATTCCTATTGTGGTATATTATGAGTGTTGTGCGGAATATTTCTTGGTGGAGGGGGAGGGGGTTGGGGGGAGGGTGGTGTTAATATTCCGGGGAGGGGAGTCATTAGACACGTGTTTGACAGTCACCGAACCATCGCGGAAAACAGGCACTATAAACACAGCCCTCTTGCATCATGAGCCCCTGTCGGGGCATCTACAACTGGTAGAGACCGACACCTCGGCCAGATGAAGATCTCCACAGATAGGTTCAAAGCGCCTGGATAATTTTAATGCGCCATGCGACGGAGAAAGCAAACCAGAACTCAAACCTGACTTCGTGAAAAAAACAAAGTGATGTCCTGCGCCCCTTCTTCAAGCGTTTGCCTTTCTCTTCAAACTTGGAGAAGACAGTCACAAATTTTAACGAGACATGCATAATGGCAGCGATACACGCAAAGAAGTTGCAGGAGTCCTTGCTTGCGGTGGTCGGAGGAGGGTAGAACGCATCGCGAAAACTTCATTGCCATATGCTGTTCTCGATGCTATTCTATTGGGAAACCCTAAGTCCTGAACTTATAGCCATAAACTCTAAACTCCACAAGTTCTTATACTGTTCCTGCTGGAGTAAGTTCAGCAAAGCGACTGTGCAGGAACCCATTTGAGGCCACATTGTTCAAGCCCCCACGCAGCAGGCATGCCACAATAGGAGTATACAGCGGGGGCCCTAATTTTTGGGCGTGTGAAATTTCCACTGTCCTTTTTGATGACTATAGCGTTTCACCCCTAAGTTGATCATACCCCCTTTCCATGTCAGATTGCATGTTCTTTCCCCTTTTGATACCTGTTATACCTGTTAAGCTGTAGAGGGCTGCAGAATCATCAGTATTCTTCCTTCACCAGCAAAGCCCAACATTCTGGGTAGCTCTAGTGTTTCCTAAACATCCTTACGACTGCGGCTAAGCTCTGAATCCCTATCTCATGCCGCTTTCCGTTTCATCTGCGGTTTTCCTGGCCATTTGATTCCGCATGAAAGGGGTACAACAAGTATAGATAATGATAATACTCAAACGTCAGGCAGCACAACGCCGACGTGGTCTGCCGTGCAGGTGCTTCAGGGATTCTTGAGCTGAGGCTGTAGGAAGTTGACAAGCAACGGCCGTACAAACATCAGTATGTGTGCTCCATAGGCCCTACTTGGACTTTGTTTGTATGGCGATGGCGTTGGGCTAGGGCACTTTCAGGAGGAAAGATACCAGTATATTAGGTAGGGGCCCTTGGGAAAGGGGCGCTGGTTACTGTAGGTAATCGCACTGTAGGCACAACTACTCACTTATCAGTTCCCAGAATACCCGAATGAATAACTTCGCAGGCGCTTAGCCAGCTTCCAAGTAACGGGAGTAATATTCAGGCTGCAGTTGCCCTGCACCCTCCGATCGGATGGTCGAAAGGAAAGCGGGTTGATGTAGTAATTCTGCAATGGAGAAGCTCGGATAGACACTTCAGAAAGAGTGCATTTCGTTCGTGCGAGCACCCCCGAGAGCACAGTGAGAAAGGGTAATTGCAAGGGAAACCCTACGGCTGAACCCTTAAGATGAAGTGCGAACCTTAATCCCTAAACCCTATAGACCCTGACCATCCAAGTGAATGGCCGGAAGGACTACATGGGGAAGTGTTTCCCCGGACGCCATGCTCCGGATGCGCCATTTGACATTCCAATGCCGCTGGGTTGTCGAACATGCTCTCCATAAACTGGCATGGAACCTTAGCAGGGCCCTTTTCTTGAGGGGTCAAGTGCATGTCCCCCAGAAATGCACCGAGTACGGGCCTTCTGGGAAATCTTGCAAGGGCGTCTTCACGCGATAGGGGTGTTCAGCATTTGTGGCCTAGCCGTTTCCAGAGCATTAACTTTTGCATCATGATCTGAATCTCACCATTTTCAGATCACTCTGGCACAAATACGAGCATCCTTTCTGGAGTGACTCTCAAACGGACCGAATTTTTGGGAAGCCCATACAAAACTTACAGAAACCCCAACTTGCCCAGGGCAAAGTTATACCGACCTTACACCAAATGGCGGCTAAGGGTTTAGGGTTTATAGGGTGCAGGGTTTATATAGGTCTCAAAATGGCCTCATGTCAGGTGTTGGACTTTGAAACAATCCCCTAATGCCTAAGTACTAGTCACCCCGCCCACCCCTAATATTAGATATTCCCCATGCGACGCATATTGAGGGGACACATTTAAGATAAGGGGAGAGTGCTGCTTAGTATTGGTATGAAGAGATGGTCTATACCCCAATCCAAAACCCTCAAACCCTGACCCTGAACCCTAAACCCTAGCATGCTTATAGGTAAATTCTGAGATATCTCTTGGTAAGATTAGCCCAACACGTTTAAGCGCCTTGATTGGATAACAAGCCCAGGAAGATCGTTCTCAACATCGCCGTGGGCGGCTACGGGGGTGCCCCTTGCTTCTGGGGGGGCGCCTCATGCCAGGCTGCATGCTCCCAGCAGATTTAGGAATTTGGTGTGTAGGCTTTAGGGTTGTTTTTAAATACCAAGGCTTAGGGTTTGCGGTTTAGGGTTGCCTAAATCAGAACTAATAGTATAGGGTCCTACTTCTAGGGGGTTGCTTTAGGATATCTTGGGATATAAGGCAGGGGCCTTGAATGATTACCGATAGTATGGAATACCGGAGAGTCAAATAGAATTCAAATGGAGAAAATGAAATGGAAACTGAAATTATACAACAATTTGCACCCGAATTGTGGTCCTGGACTCCTTGTATAACTGTGGTATGATACTATGGTACAGGATATCTCAATAGACTTCAAATCATTCTGGTAAGCGTTTAGGTTTCTACATTAAGGATAGTAGTAGGCTGGGATACTTGAAGGTTTCATGATGTTATACTATACGTGGTGGTATTATACATCCCCTGAGTCACTCGGATTCTCAGAGTTGTACGTTTAAGGCACAGTTCCAGCTACCCATGAACTTTGCGGACTTAGCGTGCGGTTATTTGAGCCTGCAGGTTTAGCATTTGGGGTTTGTCAGTTTGTGGCTAAGGTGTAGGTGGGACCAGGGGACCAGGGCTTGGGGGGCCAGGGATGAAGTGAAGGGATTTGGTGTAGAGTCCTGCACCCTAAACCCTAGACCATCAACCCTAAGGGCCTAAGGGTTTTGGCTGCTTTCAATTTGAAGGGTCGAGGACAATGTGGAAGGATATGCCGAAACCCCTAAACCTTAAAAGAAAAAATCCAGGGTGATGCGCTAACGCACCGTTACTCAGGATGGCTAATGTTCATCTCCGGGGTGCACAGATGTCGCGGGCTATATTTCGGCTTTAGGGCTAGGGGGATTCAAGCACTTCAGGGTCTAGAGGCTCTTGTTTGCTGGCTTTTCACTTCAGCTTTCGCCCATGTAAGCCTTATGTAATGGTACCCACTCGGTAGCTCCTCACCTAAAATTGCCGATCCTAGGCAAATGTGTGCTTCGAGAGCAGATATTAGGGCCTTCCAGTTTATTGACTCAAAGATTTTTGCAGATTTTGCAGATTGGGGTCCCATATCCAGAAGTTCGCAAACTTAGGGGTGCCTTTTGGGCGGTCCCAATTGCGAGGATTATAGTATTTCGGAGTCTATATTGGGGTTCCCTCGTTTGCGCCCGCTGCCGCACCGTCTTCCAGTCACGTCGAGTCTCATCTTCCGTCCTCTGGCTGCCATGTCCCAGGGGTCCGCAGGAGCATTTATGCTGGGCCTGAGCGGCACGCAGAGCGTCTTTGCTGTGTCGCAAAACTGGGTTGCTGTTAAAGAACTTAATTTAAGTTACTATAATGGGTAGTAATGTAGATAATAGGGTTCCCCCAATATCAAATTAAGTTCCTTAACCGCAATCCAGAAAATTGAGATGTTCCAACCCCAAGCTTGAGTCAGCCGAGCAGAAGAGCGGATGTGCAAATTGTTCGGCTAAGAATCCTTCTTGGCAAGCACAACGTCACACCCTCTCATGTAAAATACTTCCTGTAAGAAACCTCGCATATTGGGAGAACATATTTTCTGCAAACAGGGTGCGGAGGGGGTGTGTTCAAGATTGGGAAGGAATGAGTCACCCTGACAAAGCTCACATGGAACTCCAGGAAGCCATGCTTTGAAAACAAGTCTATGTAAGGCTTTTGGGGTTCCGTGATGTTAGCTTGGGGCCGCAAACTCCAAGCCACCTGAGTAATTTTTGCCCTGCTTGGAGGCTCAGCGCAACTATAATCCCATCACCATTGTACATGTGAGGCAAATATTGCCATATTACCAGGGTGAGGGGTTTGTTTGGAGGAGGGGAATCGGGCTGAAACCTGTAAACCAATGGCAAAGTCGAATATGGTAGGGATTAATACTTAAACGCAGCTTTTTCAAAGGGTTCGGTATAGGGGATAGATAGGGTTCAAGGTGTGAGGGTTTAGGGTTTAGGGGCTAGGGTTGTAGGCCAGACTTCCCACTTACGCATACTAAGAGCCTACATACACCCAGGTTGTTGTGGGTTCAAGCCTACTGCCATCCGTGTTTGGGAGGTCTAGGTAAAGCCTAAGCCATCAGAAGCCTGACAAGACCTTGCAGCATCCTTCTTACACTTCCCCTAATATTGAACACACCCATCCCCCGAATAGCTAGCATTCCGTATGAGAGCCGCTATATATTCGAGGACACATGTAATGTTTGCGGGTGAGTGGTGTTGAAGGGCAGGGGAGGGGATATCCCTAAACCCAAAGGCCTAAACCACTGCCATGTAGAGGCCCGAATACTTATCAATACTGTGGACTTAAATTCCCTGTATAGCTATAGTATAGTATACTTCAAATAGACCTTCACATGCTATTGGCAGAAAAATAAATATTCAGGATAGTCCCTATATGATAATATGAGTGGATTCCACTTCATTGTTCATGATTGATTTGATTCTCCATTACTGGTAACTATCTAGACCCCTAAAAGCTAAATCCTTAAGCCCCAAATCCTCAAGCCGAAGCCCCAAATTCTAAATCCTAAGCAGTAAATCCCGAATTCTACCCCCAAAACGCCAAAGTCCCCTCATAGACTCCTAGGCTCCCAAATATATACGCTTCATGTAAGGGTAAGTACCCGAAACCCTCGAACTTTAGTTTGCAGCCCCATTCATGTCAGGCCGCCTGCGGCGGCGCTATTGGCTCCGAGCTGATCCTTTCGGATATCAGCGTTTGGCAGTAGGCTCTAGGGCTTTAGTCAGTGTTTTACAAGTGATTTAATCAGGGTTTTAGGCTCATACTAATTAATGAGTTGGCCTACTGAAGGACATTAACATCTGGGAGGAGGGCTTGATATTAGTATGAGTGAATGAGTGAATTAGTGCTCGGGAGCTAACCTTTAGTTTGTTGAGCATGTGCGTATATCGCTCATCCAATCATGATCAGGATTGGGGTGATACCCCTAAGCCCTGCAGAGACATCTAAACCTGTCACAATACTAACAATCCGACACAGGGATAGAGTCAATCCCCACCCCTGATATTGAGCCCACCACGCCCTTTGTATCAAATGTTGCCAGTATATTCTAGTATGTCACTCTGGTAATGTTCAACATTCGTGTGGGGGGGGGGTTCATATTTGGAGGGTGGGGGGATAATTATGGACTGTTAGAGCCTGGAGGCATATTCTGGGATCCCCGTACCATGTAAAGTTGTTGTTTGAACATGTTTTTGCCGAGTTGATCTGAGGGTGGCGTAGGAATACTTGGGTGTATACATATGAGTGGCTGTCAAAATTATGGTCCCTTTTTTGGGCCCCTATTATAATACGGCACCTAATATGTAGGGTACCAAAATGGGACCATAATTTTCACAACCACCTATATGGGTGTCCAAGTGAGGGACAATAAATGAAGATCATACTCTACATATTTGGGGGGCTGGATCTGAAGAATTTCCAGCATCATGGTCCTGGATTTCTTTATGACTGCGGTACTTCTAGGGTCATTCAAATAGACCACAGAATGGTGTTGGTAAATATTCTTCAGGCGCCTACATATTACATGCAAACTGTGAAGGTTCCCCTTGAAGTTTTCACAACGCATGTACTTCTTGCGCGTAGGGCCTCCGTTATTGAGGCCCGCGACAAAATCTAGCGGCTTTTTTGGCAAAAGTCCCAGGCAACCTTAGCCGGAATGACGGCATCGTCAAAGTGGGTCATAAATCTTAAGCCTTAAATCCTAAACCCTAACCGAACAAAAACAGTAAACCTGACCACTGAAACAGGAGTTCGGGAGGGTTTCAGATAGGTTGTGGGTTTGTCTCACGGCAGTGCATGGCCTGGACCCCCTTGAAGGGATCCCAAAATGGAACCTTCCAATAAAGTCGAGTTTCCTCAATGTAGTAATAGGGTCAGTTTGGGGTTGAGGTCCATTTTGGGGGTCCTTCAGGGGGTCTGGGTGAGTTTTAGGGGGCAGCCCAAAGCGTGGCACAAGGATGAGTGGGGTGAAAGACTGGCGCCAGTCATTGATGCAGAAGCCGTCGGGCTAGCCCAAGGCAACTTCGATCAAGGGTTAAAGGGTTTAGGGTTTAAGGGCGTTGGTGTGGGAGACTAACAAATTCCTATTTAACTATCATGTAAACTACCTAAACTACCTGAACCCTAAACCCTGACAAGCATGTTGGCCCTATGTTGAGCAAGTCTGTAGTCCTGAGCTCGTACGTACGCGGAAACCCTGTAGCTTGCATCATGGGTTCCCTCACTACCCCCCCTCTACCTTCCCAAGGGTCCCCCTTAAGTAGCTTTAATTAGCGCCAAGTTTCCTTAAACGACTTTCTTCAAGGGAGAATTCACTCAGGTAGCACAGAGGGGATAGTAGGAGAACCCATGATTACAGGGAAGGTTTTCCTGTCAAGCAGAGTTTTATGGACAAGCTCGTGTATCTGGACAAGATGACCGAGAAGCGCAAGATTGAGTACTATGTCAAAGCTCTTATGGACTTGGAGGAGATATGAGATGTGTCGTTTCTTGGGGGAGGAGAAGGGTTTGTGAGTTTGATCAAATTCCAGGGGATCATGGACCTTCTTGAGTCAAGATTCTTGAACGCGCTGAAAGCTGGTCTCAAGTCTAGCGCAACAGGGTGTGCAATAAGGAGACGGTGTCATCTCCGTAGCTTTCTGTCGCTTCCATCAGCTTCCAAAATTCCAAAACAGCAAAGATATCGAAGCAACGTCCTGCTGCCAGCCAGGCTGGCGATCCACTTTTTGTTCACGCAGCTTGCTGGGGTGACTTGCGCGCGTAGGAGTCCGCGCTGGAAAATTTCTTGCGGGGTAAGCCGCTTCCCAGAAAAAAAAGCGGTTTGGGCTGCACTGTGAGGGCGTTGAACGCGATGGAATCGAAGAGCTAGCTGCTGCAGGTCTTCCAAGAGTTCTTGATGTCGACCCCGGACTTGCGCGAGAAGGTCATTGCACAGTTGCCGGTGTATCGTTACAAGGCGGGCTGGGCGTGAGTTTCGTGATGTTGTGCGTTTGGGAATTTTGTCGCGGTCCTAGCTGACGTAGAATCGACGTAGAACGTCGTTAAGTTGTAGGAACTGCCGCTGCCAGGACAATGCGCGGAGATTGCCGAGGCAAACCATGTCAGATGTGAACCCCCCGCACCAGGCGAGCCTGTGCTTCTGCTGCTGCTGCTGCTGCTGCTGCTGGTGTTGGTGGTGGTGGTGGTGGTGGTGGTGGTGGTGGTGCTTGTGTTGGTGTTGGTGTTGGTGTTGGTGTTGGTGTTGGTGGTGGTGGTGGTGGTGGTGGTGCTGCTGCTGCTGCTGCTGCCCTGAATGGATTTATTAGTAACATCTCGAGAGTCAGCATTGATGGCCCTGTTGAAGTCTACTTGCCGCTCGGGTGGGTCTTGGTCGTGCCGCAGAAGTGTGAGCTGAGCCGTGCCTCTGCAAACTCTTAGAGACTTTGTCGTCATCCTTGGCTTCAACTCAGTGCAGGCCGCAGCTCACTGCAAGCCGCCGTACACGAGCACACTGATCAAGCTGACAGA
>CAJNIZ010019946.1:66652-86941 GCA_905231905.1 Symbiodinium pilosum | reverse complement strand
CCACCCCCTTCAAGAAGTTTAGACTACAGCTCATATGGGCCATAGTCTAGACTCCTAGCTCCCCCTCAATAACCCCTGTAGTATTCCCCTAAATAATTCTTATATAACCCCCCTTTAAGGAGTTTAGACTACAGCTCATATGAGATTGTCATGTGGCCTAAGGGAGCTGCGAGTCGACTGAGAAGTCCCGCTGATCTCCGCCAAGCCCGCGGGTAACCCTGAGCCCTAAAGGCTTAGGGTTTAGGATTTAGGGGTTTAGGGTTTAGGGGTTTAGGGTTTACCTAAACCCCCAAAAGTATGTAGAATAATGGCCTTTAGGGCTATTGTTATGGGTCTAGGGCTATTATTTGGTATATTTTGGGGGTTTAGGTAGGGTTTAGGGGTTTAGGGTTTAGGGTTCACGGTTTGGGGTGCGCCCTGAACCCTAATTATTTTATAAACCCTGAATCCTATACCCCAAACCCATTACCCTAAACCCTACATCTTAATAACTTTGAAAAGAGCGCTGAACCCTAAGCCCATATATAATGTTCACCTCATATTAATAAACCCCCGCGTAACTGCAAAATCCAAATCCCAGAACGAAATTACAAACCCACCCGTAATTGCAAAATCCGACCTGCCAAAACGCAAAAATTCTAGAAGCGCTACTGCTGGCCAGTACTACTATTGGCTACGACGACTGGAGTTCCAGCTCAGGGTCCCGAATACCCTTAATTACCACATCCTCGCAGGGGGGGGGGTGGGGGGGTGGGGGGCGTAGTGGGGGTGTTGGGTGGGGGGGGGGTGGGGAGGTGGTGGGGGGGGGGGCTGGGGCGAGGTTGGGGGGGTTCTTTTTATGACCATCTAAACTCCTACTATCCACGATAAAGACCCATATAGTAGTCTGCTTTGTACTCACCTGTAGAACACCTCTGAGGAATTTAGATTATGGCTCATATGTAGAACTGGAGACAGTACCTGCTCGTAGTTCTTTCGAAAACGTCGATCGAGGAAGACCTCCATGAGAGGCGACCGCTTCTCATCCTGGGCATGACGGGGAATGACAGCACTTTCCAAGGGGGATATAGGGGTTGTATAGGAATCTATAGGGCTTAGGGTTCAGGTTTTAGAGCTTCGGGTTTTGAAGAAGGCTAGGCATCGGACTGAGGGTTTAGGGTTCAGGGTATAGGTTCTGGGGCTTAGGATTGAATTAGCCTTTAGGGCATGGGGTTGGGATTTTTGGAGATATACAAACATTTTATGGGAGATCTAGAAAGGCTTAGGCTTTAGAAGAAGCCACCGCTATTGTGAGGGAAACGTCTGTAAATGGCAGACCTGCTAGACAGGTTTAAAATGGGGACTAGTGGGAAGTCACCTACCTGAACCCCAAAAGTATGCAGAACAATGGCCTTTTTGGGGGCTATGTCTAAGGGTTTTGGGCCATTATGTTACCTACTTTTGGGGTCCAGGTAGGTCAGAAGGTATCAGCACATAGGCAACAGATATTCACCTTTTGGCCTTAGAGGCTCAGGGCTTAGGGTTTAGGGAAGGAACATCGCGTGTAGGCTTTAAATGGGATTTTGAGGAGGCCAAGCCCATTAGGTGACGTAGAACCCCATTTATCTCGAATCCCCTAAGGCCTTTAACACAAAATGTTCTCAATACCTCCAACCCAAGACCCTAAACCCTAAACCGGTTATCCTACAATAAGAACTGAGAAAAATTCCTGAGGAGATCGGAGTTTATAAATCTTACTAAGTCACTTATGCAAAGTGCACCGTGGGAAGGCTCTAAAAAGGGCAGCTCCTCATGAGGGCATTCTTCACAATTTACAACTTTACGTTCCTCATTAAGTTTCATAGAATGATGCCGACTAGAACGCATGTCCAAGAATCACTCAGATTCTGACTATTTTGGAGTATACAAGGTGGATCCAGGCTGGAGTCGTGCACACATGTAGCGGGTGCAGAAGTCCCAGTACTCAAACCCTTCCAAAGCTAGATAGCATTGCTTCGGCCGCCAAGGAGTCCAGATGATGGAACCCTAAACCCTGAACCCTAAACCCATGAAGCAGGGTACGCTGAAGCGATCTTCAATTTGAAGGCAGGGGTTGAGCTTCTCCAAGGTCAAGATGCAAACGAACAGTCAATGTCGTAGACTCCATGGTGCGAGAAGCATGAAACATACCTAACAGGCCCATATGAGCTACAGTCTCATACTCCCCCATAAGTAGATAGAATATGGCTTTGGGTATATGAGAAATAAGATCCCCATATTCTATCTACTTTAGCGGGACTATAACTCCTGGTATCCCCATTAATAACCCCAAAATAGATGCTTAAGGAATTTAGACTGTAGCTCACATGAAGCATGAAATCCGAGAGCCCACAAAACCTGTTCAGGAACCCACGCCTTTGTACACCCTGGCAGAACACTGCTTCAACAAAATGTTTGGGCTTCAGGGTTAAGGCTTCGACCAATTGCTCAAGGGCCTTCCCATCAGGGTTAAGATGACATTGCACAAACTATAAAGCCGACAACCAAACAAAGCGAGCGCTACTGGAGCAATACTGTAGGGTCCTAGATAGATTCCCATATCATTCTGGTGTTTTCTGAAGTACCTGTACAATAATTACACAAGGTATCAACGACACCACCCCCTAAACCCTAAACCCTAAACCCTGGTAATCAGTGCATAGGCTCGGGATCTAAACCCTAAAGCCCCTTCAGCCCCAAACCCTAAAATCCCTTAAACCCCAAACCCTACAGCCCCTAAAAGCGTAAAACGCCTAAAGCCCCAACCTCCGGAAGCCCCGGGCCAAGGTCACTGCTCTCCACCGTAGTGGAACTTAAGGGAAAGTGTTTTAGGATCTAAGTTTTAGGGTTTGCGGTTTAGGTTTTAGAGTTTTGGGTTTAGGTTTTAGGGTTTGGGGTTTAGGTGTGAGGATTTAAGGTTTAGGGTTTAGGGAGTTTTCAGGTGAGTAGTTGCCAGGTGGGTACCCGTACATGAGGTTTATATGGAGGCACTAGGATAATATGAGGGCTATGTAAGGCTCATGTGGAGGCCACATGAAACTTACTCAGACAAACGGGCTTTCTAAGGGTCAGGGGGAGGTTAGCGTTTGGGGTCTAGGGTTTAGGGTCAGGGAGAATGAGCAAGTGGATGAATAAGAGGGCGAACTGGGTTTACTATGTGGCTTGTAGGGGAAAAAACCCTACATACGAAGTACCTCTCATTCCCTCTCGATTGTGGAGGCACATATAAACATGTATACACACACATATATACACACACAAGAAGGCCTTACACAAGGACAAGCTTCTCAGCTACTAAGATTACAGAGCTGCGCGACAGCAGCAAGCCCCAGATTAGAGATCGCTTTCCACCGAAAGCCCTGCGTTACTGGGCAACAAATCCAGCACGCACTCATTTTTGTGGCGCTTCGGCACAAAATTCTAAAACTCACTTTGCGCTCTGCAGAGAGCTGTGGGTGAAATGAGACTGGTGCACATTTCTTCTCCCCAAGAGGGATACCCCATTTAAAACACTTACCAGCGCTCGCAAGCAATCCTGCATGCGCTACCTGTTACTGCTTTACGTATAACTTCAACCCCAAAAATTCCATGAGCAGGCTACCATACACTTGTAGTAACCTCAAATGCTAGATGAGTAGCGCTAGTCTTGTCATAAAGCAGTCTAACCAACAAGAGGATATGTTGTTGCTCTATATTGGGGACAATCGTGCCCACATTCGAAACCCTAGGCCCTAAATCGTAAGCCCTCAACCCTAAGCCCGAAATCCTAAACCTTGAACCCTAAACCCTAAACCCTACGTCCTAAACCCAAAACCCTAAACAACCCTGAACCCTAACACCTAAACCCGAAAGCCCCTACTCAGACAGCCGTCCTCTCGATGAAGCTGAGGACCTCCGGCTGCTTCTGAAGAATGCTGGTTGTGATCTCATCCTCTGAGTAGTCCGGAATCCCATACGTGGTGATCTTCCTAGGCTTCAGCCAGATAAGTGCTTTAGGGTTTAGGGTTTAGGGTCCTTTAAGGTAGAAATATACAGGGGTATATTGCAAGAGCGGAAATTAAGCAAATGCTTGTGGTTAAGGGGCTAGGTATGTAGGTATAAAGCAAAGCACTGGGTGTTATCCATAATAGCAGTCTACAAGCGAATTCTGGGATATTATCTGATCATAACTCCTACATAGGGCTTAGCATTAGGAGGACCCCCCACCCTGTAATAGTGGTATAATAAGAAGATAAGAGGACCCTAATATAATCCCTAGTATCCCTTATAGTCACCATTACTGGGTGGGGGTCCTCCTTAGGGCTCAACCCTAAATCCTAAATTGTTTGGGCTTGCAAGTCCAGGCTTCTGGGCTTGTATTTGATGATCCTCTTGGGCTTGAAGGTTTCGTGGTTTGGCTTGGAGTTTTGGGGCGGTTTAGGGTCAAGGGTTTAGTGGCGTTAAGGTTTGGGGATCACATATAAAGGGTTTGGGGTGTAGGGCTTGGGGGAATTAAGAGGATTGTGGTAAGTCCAATCCATAACATTCGAACCTGTTATAGTCACGCATGTTATGGAAATCCTAATCTCGGGGTTGGGGTTCAGCAAAACGATCTCAAGTCTCAAGGGCCCTGTATGCCCGCACATATACGCAAAACTCCTAGTATGCCCCTGAATAGCCCCGACAACAATCCCTTATAAACCCCCCTTTTATAACCCCCTTTTAAGGAGTTTAGACTACAGCTCATATAAACCCTAAACCCTAAACCCCCTTTATAAGCCCCCTTTTTAAGGAGTTTAGACTACAGCTCATACAAACCCGTTCCATCACATCTGGCCCAGGTTCAACCTCTTGCTGTTCGGGGTAATCTCGAACTCCGTCCAGCCATAGCTGTTCAACGCTGTGAAGGGGCCTGGGGTTTCGGTTTAGGGCTTAGGGTTTAGGGTTTAGGGTTTTCGGGTTTGGTTTAGGGTTTTAGGGCTTCAGGGTTTAGGGTTTTAGGGTTTTAGGGTTTTAGGGTTTCAGGGTTTAGGGCTCAGGGCAACACTACAGGGGTTGCACCAGATCTGTTTTGGGGGCCTGGACGTTGTGTCTACGGATTAACAAGCTTTAGGCCTAGAGTCCCAACCCTATAAACCCAAAACACAAAACGCTGAGATCTAACCCACTCAAACCCTAAACCTTGCAACTCTGCATCAAGCCTCTAAACCCCAGAAACCTCAATCCTAAAAGCTAACAAACAACATCCGTTGATGTTCAGGGTTTGGGGGATCAGACTTTGTATCTCTTTCTCACCATACAAGTTCCCTGGGGTGAATGAAGGATACTGCATCTACGGTTTAGGGTTGAGGTTTAGGGTTTGGGGTTTAGGGCTTAAGGTTTAGGAGTATCATGGGAATCCATCTAAATGTTTGGGGGTGTAGGGGAAGGCTGAGGTTTTACATAGTTGTTGTTGAACAACTCCGATTCAAGGCGTCAGGGCTACGTTTCCGGGCTTCAAGTATTTGGAAGTCTCGATGGTGCGTCAGGGTGAGTGGGAGAGTGAATACGGGCATTATACTCGGGGTTTATGTGGGGATGATCTTAGTCTCAAATAGATTCACTACCGCACTCCCTTCTAGGTGCCACTAAGCAATGAGCAACCTACGCCCTACGCATTCCCAACAGAAATGGCCCCTACCTCATACCCTACCATGGGCTCAGAAACCCCTAAACCCGAATGCGGTGCTTGGTACTAGTAGTGCCCACTTGGGGGGTGGGGGGAACTAAAAAACGAGGAAACCCACGGTTACTATGTGGCTTATAGGGGTAATTCTACTAATTCACCTAGACCCTCCAGGCATCAGAAGCTCAGCGTTTAGCTCCTAAG
Source organism: Symbiodinium pilosum (assembly GCA_905231905.1). Taxonomy (NCBI): domain Eukaryota; class Dinophyceae; order Suessiales; family Symbiodiniaceae; genus Symbiodinium; species Symbiodinium pilosum. Next base: position 81,075 of record CAJNIZ010019946.1, on the reverse strand, counting down.
CGTAAACCTTAAACCCTAGTGTTGTAGAAGTGTCACACCAGCGGGAAGCTAGACATGTTGAACAGACATTGCCTGAGCTCCAAATCCCTGACCCAAAGGGTCCATGTACCCAATACCTAGGTACTTGGGATTTGGGCAATAGTATTTACAGTATTGGTTTTGGGTAAGTATATGATTATTAGGCACTTGGACCCTTAGGGTGAGCCCTGGATCATCGGCACCTATAAGTTGGGTTATAAACCCTCTCAATGAGGTTCTGACTGGAGTTGTCCTCCATCTGAGCCCACTTATACCTACCCATGAACCTGCAACTGAATCCTAAATCCTTTGAATGGTGGGCTGGTGCCTGCTGTGATCTGCAAGATGTAGGCGACGAACCAGAGGAAGGAAAATGCCACAAGCACAACGTTCCTTGGTCTGCGAGAGCGGATACACATAAATCTTCTGGTATAGCCCTGGTTTGAACCCAATGATAGCACTTGAATTCACTGTTCACTGCCCTGCCCCCTGAACCCTAAACCCTAAACCCCCAACAAACCGGGTGGAACTTAGAGCTAGTAGGGCGAAAGGCATCTTATGGTAGTTCCTCCCCAAGGTGGTTCTCTAAGGGTGGGACCCCAAGGTTATACAGTTAGGGTTTAGGGTTTAGTGTTTAGGGAAACTGTAGGGTTGTCTAAGGGTATGTAGGAACACAACGCAGAATCAATTGGAAAAATGAACATGACATGGAAACTGGATTTATACAGTAGTTATATACAGGATGTAGGGGCCCAAATAATTGTCACATCATTTTGAATTCGTTTATCCTATACTCTTTTTATGACAGTGACCTAAGACCATCATGTTGGTCTTTTTTTTGATTTCTAAAGCCCCAAACTCTAAACCCTAAACTCTACACCCTAAGCAGATGTTTTGTGGTTAGGACTGCAACCGCTTTACTTATTGTATAAGGGTGGTGGTTTATAAATGTCCGTGTCAAGAAAACAACATTGACAGTACGCTTCCTTAGCCGCGGATCCTACAGAAAGGGTTTCTACCTTGTGGTAATTTTGGGGACAAATATCTTGAACAACTACCAAGTAACCTCTACACAACCCATATTATATGTACATATAGAATATGCGCTATACAGTCCCTGTATAAACCCTGTACATCCCTACACAAAGGGATGTACTGGGATTGAAGCAATTAGCGAATATGAGTCTGCACCGAAACCCAAAACCAACCTCGTACTTTGATCCCTGAAAGCCCTCATTCATTTGCGCACATCTGACAAGGGAGATTCTCTGGAAAAACAAGTTTAGGCTGTAGGGTTTATGGACCATCCTGGTGAGGGAAGACCAAGAAATGACCCTCACAAAAAATGTCAACCTTCTAGACACTGATCCCACACATCCTCCTAACCATGAAAAAACACAAGCTTCACACCCTAAATCACCAAAAGCCCTAAACTCCCAAATCATCAATCTTCAAACAACTACGTAAGCCCTCAGATCCTTTAAGCAGACCTAAACCCGAAACCCTACACCCTACCTAGACCTTCCGAAGTAATACCTTTTTGGTAGTCCTAATGAGAACCCTAACCCAAAAACCTTACAAAACCCCCAAAAAGTACACTGGAGGGATCAGGAAGAGTCTATCGATCTGACCTACTTCCCTTTAAACAAACCATAAACCCGGTAACCCTAAACCCTAAACGACCCAGGCTTCCCCGATGTGATAACGTCCTGAAAGGCCTGGATCCGGCCGAGCAGTTCGCTGCAGGGTGGGAAGCCGAAACCCGGTGGATTGTAGTTGAGACCGCCTTTTTCAAGGGTTTTTCAAGATTTAAGGTTTTTAGGGTTTTCATGGCTTAAGGTTTTTAGGGTTTGGGGTTTAAGGTTTTTAGGGTTTGGGGTCTAAGGTTTGGGTAGCTGGGAATGAAGGAATGGATAAGAAAGTGGAAGCTACTATAATGGGTATATAGGGACTACTATGAGGATCCATCCGGTTGTGCAGGAGAGCATCCAGGACGCCATGGATACCAGAGCCCTGTGAGACAAAACACAAGGACGCGTCTCGAAATAGGGGGCCTCTAGGCACCCCCTAAACCCTAAACCCTAAACCCTAAACCCTAAACCATCAACCGTAAAGGAGATTGTGGGGGGTCCCTGTGATGGTTTTTGTAGGGTTGTTTTTTAGAAATGGTAACCAAGACCTAAACCCCAGACTCTCCATCCTAGCGGTTGAGGGTTTAGCGTGCTACAAGCCCTTACCCGCCTGCAAAACCGAAGAAATAGCTCGCAATCGCAACGCCGGCAATGGAGTACTTGTCCTGTTTAGGGTTCAGGGTTCCGTCGCGTAGGGATTTCGGGCAAAAGCTCTCCGGACAAAACGATAACTGCTCTCCCCAAACACTGAAAATGGAAGCCCACAAACGGTTCCAGCAAGATTGCCATCATTGTCGAAGCAAATCTTTTGGGCTTGCATGTTAGATTAGGGGAGGGTGGAAAAAGGAGCTGCTTGTGCCACCTAAACCCTAAACCCTACACAGCGCCAGTAAACCAACTTTTCTGGGCACAATTGTCTTCCCCAGAGGGTCCATGTACATAATGATTAGGTCCCTTCAAAGGGGAGGTTTAGGGTTTAGGGTCCATGTCCCCAATACTTAGGTACTTGGGATTTGGGTAATAGTAGTTATAGTACAGGTTTAGGGTAAGTATATGATTATTACCTAAACCCCCCAACAATTTGTAAAATAATAGCCCTAAACCCATAATAATAGCCCTAAAGGCACTTATTTTGGCTACTTTTGGGGTTTAGGTAGGTACTTGGACCCTTAGGGTTCTGAAAGCGCAAAACCTGCAAGTCGCGCCTACCCATCCACAGGAAGACTCCAAACCCCAAAGCTGAAACCCCAGAACCCTAAACAGTAGTTTCCATTGTCTTTTCCATTATTCCTATAAACCCCTTATATGACCCTATGAGACTATAGTAGCTTCCATTTTCTTATCCATTATCCCTATATACCCCCTAAAAAACCATATAAACAGGGACGGGCCCAAAAGACGATCGATCCTGAGTCCGCAGCGGCAAGCTATAGAACGCGTCTTTTGAGAGCACCGGCTTAAATTCGAAAATCGAGACGGCCAACAGCAGCAAGTCAGTGTATGTCAGAGGAATGTCGAAGCCTCGGCTCGTGGAACATCAAATGGGTAAAATCATAAACTCTTAGCCCTTAACCTTCAGGCCTAAAATCTCCCAACACTAAATCGTTATACCCTGAACCCTGAACCCCTGAAATCCTAAGGGCGAAGGGTTTAGGGCTAAACTCCCCAAATGATCCACGCAGTGATACCGCAGAAGCCCACCCAGTGCCTGAACCCCAAATGAGCTATGGTCTAAACTCCTAGTCTCCGCCTCAGGAAGCCCTATAATCTTCCCGGTATAGGAGTTGGGACCCTAAACCTTAAGCCCTAAACCCTAAATGACCCTAAACCTATATAACCCCAATGAAGGAGTTTAAACTATAGATCCAACCCGTTGAACAACTTCTTAGTCTGCACAGGGAAGCCGACATCGCTGAAAGGAATGTCCCCGATCTGCCTCATGGGGTTTAGGGTTTAGAGTGATTAGGGTTTATAAGGTTTAGGGGCTTATAGTGTAGGGATTATAGGGTTTAGGGCTCAGGGGTTTATAGGGTGTAGGTTTACAAGGTAGGTATGGCTTCGATCGGACCATCTGTATGCATCAAGGGAAGATCCCCCAAAATCTACCCCAACATACCATCATGTCTATGGAACTTGTTGCTTTTTGCTGTTCGGGTGGGGTGATTTCTTACAAGACGTACCTACGACCCCAATTACCTACAGTTCTATAGTAGTTTTATAGGTTATACCTACTAATGAGGGGGAAATTGCTACCAAACTGTAGGTAATTGGGATTGCAGCCCTAAACCGTAAAAACCCTAAACCCTAAACCCTATACGGCCTAAGCTTCAAACCCCACATGTCTGCACTGTTTCCTCCTGCTTCGGTAGAACGCGCAAACCGAGCCTTTTTGTTAAACAAAAAAGGATTAGGTCCCTTTAAAGGGGGGCATTTAGGGGTATATAGGGTTTAGGGTTTGGGGTTTAGGCTTTAGGGTTTAGGGTCCATGTACCCAATAATTAGGTATCTACGATGTGGGAGCCACATGTTCTTGATGCTTCGGGTGTCTGGGAAACCAGAGGGAAATGTCATGGGTCACCTCCCCGCCCCTTTGCTATCCATCCGCCGCCGCACCCCTCCCGCAAGATTCCCTAAACAAGCTTATGTGAGAAGACCCTGCTGCGAAGTAGAATTTTTGGGGGTAGTCTAGGAAAAAAAGCCCTAAATCCCAAACCTAAACCCTGAACCCCAAACCAACCCCAAACCAAGTAAGCCATAGTCTAAACTCCTTAAAGGGGGTTATATAGGGGATTATATAGGGGACTACTCCAGGGGTTATTAAGGGGGATACTAGGAGTTTAGACTACAGCTCAAATATGAATATAATAGTTTCCATTTTCGTTTCCATTATCCCTAAATTATACCCATAGAGTACCCCTATATAACCCTATATAATCCCTATATTATACCCCGTACCCATAGCTCAAGTAAACACTCTGTGAAGCGGCTGGACCAGTTGCCGGCTGAGAGCCACCATAGCCACCGAGCCTGTCGTCACCTCGTGATGGTGGTCGCCCCATAAGGCTTAGGGGTTAGGGCTTAGGGCTTGAGGGTTTAGGGTTTAGGGTTTAGGCCTGAAACCTTGAAAAAAAACTTTAAACAACCGCGAACTCTAAACCCTAATCCTCCAACCCCATTAACGCTAAGGGTCCAAGTACCTACTATTCATATACTTACCCAAAACCTGTACTAGAATTTCCATTACCCTAAACCCAAGTACCAAAATATTGGGTACATGGACCCTAAACCCTATACAGACTAAACCCCAAACCCTCAACCCCCTATATGCCCCCCTTTAAAGGGACCTAATTATCGGGTACATGGACCCTCTGGGTTAAGGCAAATCCTGATGCCTGAAACCTCACCCCAAACCATGTCAGGGTCCAGGATGAAGATTGGCAGATGGGTTAGGGTTTAGGGTTCAGGGTTTAGGGTTCAGGGTTTGGGGTTTAAGGGGCCTACATGACAGGCTTGAGAGCCCCTACTAGGGACCCCAAGGGATATAAGGGATCATAAGGGGTATATGGGGATCCATAGTAAGGATCTCATAAAGGTCCCTACCTTAGAAAGGATTAGGGTTTAGGGTTTGGGTTGAGGTTTAGGGCTTAAGGTTCCCCAGGGCCCCAATGTCAGGGTGCTTTTGAGAGCCAGGAGTCCCCTGTGTAGACCCCCAAATACCGTCATCATCCTTATTACCGGGAGCCCCGAAAGGGAACCCTAATGTTTAAAATCCCTAAAACCTAAACCCTCGAGATCCCTATATCTCCCAAACCCCAAGCTTGCAACACTAGTCCTAAACCCTAAACCCTAAACCCCTAAACCCTACATACGCCTCTGTACCTCCCTCTATATCTCCGACATACCCTTATACGGCAGTTAGTCATCACCTAAACCCCAAAAGTATGTAGAATAATGGCCTTTAGGGCTACTATTATGGGTTTAGGGCCATTATTTTACATATTTTGGGGGTTTAGGTAATTACTGTGCCCCAATGGCCATCGCCCTCCCGTTTCTTACCTTGTAGACCTACAGGATCCTGAAAAACGTTTCCCAGAGGAGCTCTAGATCAACCCCCACATATCCCCTGCCACCCCCCAAAGCCCTAACCCTAAACCCCAAACCCTCATATATATATATATATGAGTGTGTGTGTGCGTATATATATATATATTTTTCTATACCGGGGAACCCTTGTAAAAGAACCCCTCGTTTCGGCAAAAGCCTCACCTCGATGGTAGCCGTAGGCTGACCTGGGTTCCGTTTGACCGCTTACTTTCGTCTCAGGATTTAGGGTTGGTGTTTCGGTTTGAGGATTTACGTAAGGTTTCAGGTTCAGAGTTTAGGATGCAAGGCTTTGGATTTGAAACTTAGGGTTTAGGAATGCGGTTGGGGATTAAATGTTTGAGGTGTCGGGCTTCCATCGGCTTCTCTTTATAGTCAGCTAGTCCTGATAGCCCCCCCCCCACCCTCATAGTAAATATACCGGGCGTCGCCCAACGGTGCCATGAACGCCAAACACCACAGAAACATTCTCTCGGGATAAGCAAACCCTAAACCCTAAACCCTAGACCCTAAACCCTAAACCGGACAAAGAGGCACCTCCTTTCAGCATGGGGTTAGAGAAGAACCCATGGTTGCAACCCAAGGATCAAAACGAACACGGGCCGTAAACCCGACACCCTGAATCCTTATCTTTAAACCCTAAACCGTGTCTCCAAAGTGGCTGGCGCAGGGTGTGTTGGTCCATTGGCTTTCATCCTCGCAGGGGGTCTTTCTTGAACCCCCAAAAGCCTAACCGCCCTAAGGCTCCTAGGACTATTAGGGGCTTTCTGGGGGAAGGTTTGGGCTTTGGGGGCTAGGGTTTGGGATCCCATTATGAGGGTCCAAGAGCCTTAGGATGCTATCCTACCCGGGTATAGGGTGTGCGCAGGCGAGGTCCCGCGCTCCGGCGCAGGCGCCCCTGGCCGCACGCTTGCGTTACTTGTATCCCCACCCAGCCACTCACACTACGTTCAATTAGGGTTTAAGGGTTCCTGCACGCATGCATCATGAGACCTCGCTAACGCCACATTCACTGGACGTGGCGGTTTGGAGGCTTACAGAAACGGCTTGCGTAGCCCCAGTCGTAGGATTTTGGCAAGAGCTTTGTGAGACAGCTTGACACACTGCCCATGGCCGCTGGAGGTGGTTGGTGTTCAACTGTGACCATGGTTCCGTCACAGCATAAGGCCTCCTGGCAGGTGGGAGTCTGTACGGCCTTGTTGGAATTTATTGCATTTGCTCAAGTATTGGTGCTTTTGCATGTGAGGATCTATGGGTACTTACATTCTGTGTTCATTTTCAGGCTCAGAACGGTCAGTCTGCCTTATATGGTCCGGAACACTTGCCAGCGGTGGTTTGCCATTGCAATGCTCAAAGTGTATGTCCCGCGTGCATTGAAAATATTTTTCGGCCCTTTGCAGTTGTTGTTGCAATGCATTCCCTACAGCCAGCGACCAACCAGTGAGCCACAGGCCGTGAAAGACCCCCTGCTTGCGTTCGATGCGCAAGCTGCCTCCCATTGAAACAAGTATGATGTGGGAACTCGAAGAAAGTTTCATGCGCAAGTCGGTTGTCCACATTGGAACCGTCCTCTTCTTGAATCCCTCGGAACTTCTAGAGATTGCACTGATGTCTCGAAGCACTATGCTGCATGAGAAACGAGATGTTGGAAGTTCAATATTGCAAAAAGTGGTACAATATGGTAAAGCAAAAGTGGATTGTGCCGGAAGTGCTACACCAATGCATCAGCTTTGGAGCAAGCAGTTCGAGGAAGGCGACCAACGACTGGGGAAGTGAATAATTCAGTACGCTTGCATTCGTTTCATACTCCTCAGAAACTTGACCATGATCATCAGGCACGTTTATTCAAGACTGGGAGCAAGGTTTGCAAAACAAATCGAGCGGATCCGATGGCCCCCATTGTGCTATGAGGCCGCTTACCTCCGTCTCACAAACTGTTGGTAGGTAGGCAATTTAGCTGGTAGGAAATTAAGCCTGACACTGCGGATTGCATTAAAGTGCGGCCAGAATCTAGAAGGCTCTGCTGGAGGCGTTTGGGTCTGGATGGGCTTGGGGGGCCTGAGGCTTTGGAGGGCTCATGGAAGGGCGCGCCAGCTAAAGCCAAACAAAAAACAGGCGCCCACCATCACTTTACCTTCCATTTTCAAAACCAAGGGGAGGGCCTGTCTGGCCGCTCCCAATTAAGGATTCCCGGTGGGGGGGGGGTGCAGCACGACTGTTTCGTAGGCCTGCACAGCTCATAGAGGGGAGGCTTCACCCTCCCCTCTGCGCGGCCTGCTCTTTCTGGCATGGGGTCTGTGGCTCGACAACAGCGACCCCTCCTTTAGTCTACCGCTTAGGGTTCAAGGTTTAGCGTTTAGGGCTAAGGGTTTTGGGATGTTTTGGGCGTAGGGTCTGGGGCTTTGGGTTTGAAGGCTTAGGCTTAGGGTTTACCCGCGGCATGGCCCGATAAAGACTGCCACCCCCTTAAAAAAAGAATCAGAATTATGAGGGCTTAGGCTAGTTTGGGGGGGTGTTCTTCCAACACCATACTCTAAACCTCAAGCCCTAAACCATAAACCCTACACCCTGACCCTATACCCTGAGCCTTGAACCCAAAACCCTGTACCCTAAACCCTAAATCTTACACTCACACTCTATACCCTGTACCCTAAACCTTACACTTACACCCTATACTGGTGAGCCCGGCCGTCGAGCAGGGCGAACGCGCTGAAGGCCGCTCCGCCCTCCGGCTGGCGACGGAGCTCCAGTCGCGCAGGCAGCTGCGGGCTGCGCGCTAGACCCGGCAGGTCGCTGGCGAATAACCCGTCAAGTCGCCCCAGAATGACATCGGGAGCTAACAATCGGCCTTTTCCATGCCCAAAATCACTGCCGGTCTCCTCCCAAAATGTCCTTGTATATTCCCCCGCCATCTCCATTTGATCCCGTCTAGCCCCTAGAAACCACCAAATTTCCAACATTCCCCCCATGTTGCCTGTGTGTGCTGTGCTCACAATCTTCCCCCTAAAGCACCAATGCCATTGATGGAGAGAAGCCCCTAAACCAACCCGAAGCCCTAAATCTTAAAGCTTAGCTTTCAAGATTTGGGGGGGGGTCTAGGGCATGGTCACGCTTCGTACACCTGTATGTAGTTGAGAAATTGTGGGCCCGCTTTTGGTGTACCTTCACGATCGTTTTGAGAAGCCTCCATACCACCCTGGCTGTTTCCGATAGGACTCTGGGAAGGATCCGGGTTGACCTTCAAGCTTTGGGGATTGAAATCCCAAACTGCATGAAAACCATGTGCTTGTTACTCCTGGCCTTTAACCTAAGCCTAAACCCTGTATGAAACAGGGTCTCAAGTTTAGGCTTGAGGGGGTCTCCTGGAAGGGTCGTAGATGAAAGCTCCGTTGTCGAGCAGCTCGTTGTACCTGCTAAGAAGGTCGTTGACCATACACTGGAACGAGGTTCCTGCAGTAGTAGAGCCAGTTCACCACACCAAACAGCGAGATCCTGGACGAATGGCTAGTGTCTTGTGAAACAAAAACATTTGCGGAGGGGCCAGACCTTTAGCACAGCTGTAAGTTGTCTGAGCACTCATCGTCATCAAGCTCTTCGACTGGCACGCCATCGCCCTGGGTCGTGTTGTTAGCCTTGGTCGTTCTTCTTCGAGGGGGCCATGATAAAGCTATAGGGACCTTCCAGGAAAATCATGAGATCCAGCTCGTGGCTCATCTTTTGACCACTTGTAGATACTAGACACGCTTTACCACTAGCTACACTTTCGTACTTGCTCTAGACAGCGGATGCTTGACAGTGTGACTGGCTGGCTTAGCCCGAGCTCCGCGCGATGTAGTGTTTTTTGTGCTTCCGCTCCTGTGCCAATTCGCTCCTGCAGGTTCGATCGCCAGCCCTCTAAGAAGCACTTGCTTGACAGAAACGTCCGCCATCCTGGACCCGAGACCGCAATGGATCTTGAGCATTGGCCTCGGATTGTCCAGCTGATACGGATGTACGCCTTGTTGACGATACAAGGGATATATGGGGAGTGTGAACCCTGGTAGGGACTATAGTCCCCTGCAGTAGATAGAATAGGGCTTTGGGCATGTTATACTAAGACCCTCATATACGCCATATTCTATCTATTTAAGGGGGACTATGTATAGGGCTCATTTTGAATGCCCCATCCGAGGCAAGGGCCGCAGGATGATCTCAGCTTCGATCATGCCCTGCCACTGTTAGGTTTAGGGTTTGGGTTTGGGCTTTAGGGTTGAGGGTTTATAGGGTTTAGGGTTAGGGGTTTGGGCTTTAGGCGTAGGGTTTTGGGCTTCGGGTTCAGGGTTTAGGGGTTTAGGGGTTCAGGGCTTAGGGTTTGGGGCTATTGGCAGACCCAGGGCTTAGGGTTTAATACCGATAGCAAAAACCTGGGAAGAGCAATAATACCAATTAATAATCGTAACAGTAATACTCGTAACAATAATAAATAACAATGGGGTAACACTACTAACTTTACGTATTCCCAGCAATACGTTCGAAGCCGGGCCTCCGTGGCGATGAGCAGAGCCAGGTATCCGTCCATGGCAGCTCCAAACTTTGAAGCTGCACACGGAAACATGTCCATAACAGATTTAACGTTTACGGTGTAGGATCTTTGGGGTGAGGGTTAGGGTTTAGGATCTATAGGTTTTAGGGTTTAGGATCGGGCAAAAGGTTTAGGTTTTAGGATCCAGGGCCTCTGCTAGCTAGGGCCTCCCAGAACCTCCCAGCTCTGAGAAGCTCAGTTTCTCCCCCAATTGTCGCACCTCTCGCTTATCTTGATTGAAGAAAATTGGAGGCCTCGCCCCTAAAGGCCTCCGTGCTGGACCACTTGAAGCGAAGGCTCTATCTGGCTTAGACGTCCAGCCAGGGCTGCATCTGAAGAAAAGTAGAGGCTTCGAGCCAGACCCAAACCCAAACCTTGCGGACAGGTCTGGAAGGCTCAATCTCAATAAGCACAAGAAGCCTCGAGCCAGACCTAGCCCAAACCTTGCACCGACCTGCTCTGGACGCGCTGACCTACCCAGAGGTCCATTTGTTCAGGATTGGAGGCATCAAGTCAGGGGCATGAAGACACTAGAGGCCTCGAACCCCAACCTGGCACCCGTCTAGTCTGGACAGGTCCGCCTGGTTCAAGGCTCGAAGGCGTCAAGGCAAGGCTCAATCAACAAGCACAAGAAGCCTCGAGCCAGACCAGCCCAAGCCTTGCACCGACCTGCCATAGACAGGTCCATTTGTTCAGGATTGGAAGCAGCCAGTTAGGGCACCGTCCGAAAAAACTAGAGGCCCCGAGCCAGACCCAAACCCAAACCTTGCACCTGTCTAGTCTGGACAGGTCCACCTGCTTCAAGGCTCGAGGGCCTCCAAGCAGGCTCAATCTCAATAACACAATAGCTCTGGAGCCAGACTCAGCCCAAACCGCGCACCCGCCTGGTCTGAAAGGCAATAAGAAGACAGGAGCGCGATCAGAGTACGAGAGAAACCTAAACCCGTGAAGGTCAAGGCGAGGGTGGAGCGCCATTGGGGGTGGGCTCATGCAGGTCGGGGTGTGCGCCTGGGTGCTTCCAGCACCTGCGCACCCCCTCACTGAGACACCCTGTACCCTGTACCCTAAACCTAAAGCCTAGACCCTGCACCCTAAACCCTATATATATATATATACCCTACACCCTAAAGCCTATACCCTCAACCTTACAACCCTATATCCTAAACCCTGAACCTTAAACCCCAGACCCTAAACCCTGAACCTCAACCCCTAGCCAGTCCCCCATAAGTAGATAGAATATGGCTTTGTGTACAGTATGTATAATAAGACCTCCAAATACCCCATATTCTATCTACGTAACGAGCACTATACCCTAAACCCTAAACCCTAAAACCTTACCCCTAAACCCCATATTCTATCCACGTAAAGGGGACTATATACCCTTAGCTCCTCAGGTGGGTCGGACGGGATGAATCCCAGAGGCTGCCATGCAACGTCACCTGGATTGGCTTGAATCACCGTCTGGAAGACGGTTTAGGCTTCGGGGTTTCGGATTCAGAGGCTTAGGGTTTAGGGCTTAGGGTTTAGGGTTTAGGATTCAGGGGCTTAGGGTTTAGGGTTTGAATTGAGCGTTTCGGGTTTAGGGCTGCTGATTTTTGGGCCTAGGGGTGAGTATTTGGCAGCTTCTCAAGACCCTATCCCAGTGTATGCACAAACTTTAAAACCCCATGTAGGAGTGATGTTTGGACTTCGAGGGAGAAAGGAGGCCCTTATGGAACCTATATGGATAGGACGGAATTACGCGGAGATCGTGGGGTCCTCGAGGACAATACAAGGACTTTTTTGAGAGGATCCCACCAAGGACCCTTTAAACCCCAAAAGGACATGACTGAACGTCCCAAAGCTCAACCGAGCCACTGATGAAGGTGGCGTGGATATCCGCGGAAAGGAAGACCACATTCTGAATCCCTTCGTCCTCTTACTGTTGCTAAGGGTAAGGCGGGAAGGGATCATAGCGACTGCTGCGCGGAAGTAATCTCGCCCCCATATAAACACTTTCCCAACAATTAAGAAAACCTCCAAGCGCTAACCTAAGGTCCTGCAAGACACCTTGTGGAAGGGCAAGACCAATTCGGGGTCAAACAGTGAGGTATCGGGGGGGATGTCCAAATCCAGGTTGTTTAAATTGGTTTCCAAGGGATCGTCATAAGAGCTATTGGTTTTTAGGCTACCCTGGGGTCGCGAGCTTCAACCCGCCGATCATAGTTGCTCCGGGCGGGTTTTTTTTTAAGTAGTAGGAGGGGATAAGGGGAAGACGTTGATTTTTATGGGGGAGAAGCAACGATAATGCCAGAGTCATTCTAGGATCCGCTCCACCCAACCCCTTAAGCGCCAGTAAGTCCTGTATAAACTTCAGTAGGGAATTTCGCTCGGCAGCGTAGCCGTACCACCGGTCTTGTGCGGCAGGAAATCCCATGGCTTGCATGGGAATGCTGACCACCTAGGTTAGGATTTAGGGTTTAGAGTATTAGGGTTCCGGGTATTCGGGTTTAGGGTATTAGAGTACTACCTAAACACCCAAAATATGTAACGTAATGGCCCGTAACCCATAATAACAGCCCTAAAGGCCATTATTTTACATACTTTTGGGGTTTAGGTAGGGTTTAGGGTACTACGGTATTGGGGTTTAGGGTGTTAAGGTTTAGGGTTTAGGGCTCAGGGGGAGAAACTGGTATCACAAACGGGCAAAGAGGCAAAAACCCTAAACCCTAAATAGTAGCTTCCATTTTTCATTATCGCTACATCTCCCTGTATATTCTTATATACCCCTATATATATGCATATACATATATGTTAGAATCGAGCCACTAGGAACTTCCAAGTGATGCCTGCCCTATTGCAGGCCAGCAGGTCTCTTTTGAGCTGGCCGAGTTGGCTCCTTCCTTGGCTGCTTGGGTTATGTGGGGATAATGGAGAGTAAAATGGAAACTGCTATTTAGGGCTTAGGGTTTAGGGATTTACCCGCTGTGTAGGGTTTACGGTTTAGCTTTCAACTCCCCTGATATGCTAGAGGGGAGCGCTAAAACTGTTCAAGTGCTAAAGATGTAGAAAAGTCGCACCAAGAAACCCTAATCCCTAATCCCTGAACCGTAAAACCCAAACCCTAAACCCCTAAACCCTGCACCCTTACACCCTAAAATCTTACATCCTTGAGCCTAAACCCTAAATGGTTGTCTTCATGTTCTTTTCCACTATTCTGAAATAACCCCTATACGATCCTTAAACCTTAAAAACATCCCACCAAGATTCCCAACATGGTTCGATCCTCAGTGTAGCTCCTCTTAATAAATTCCTGGACCATGGTCAAGTTGTAGGCAAAACCTGGTCTTAAGGTCGGCACCTTTAGGGTTAGGGCTTAGGGGTTTAGGGTTTGGGTTTTAGTGTTCAGCGATTAGGCGTTAAGGGTTCAGGGCTTAGGGCTCGGGATGTTTGGGGTTTGTGCTTTCAGTATCGGGACTCTTATAGGGGCCATGACGAAGTTTATGGGAGCAAGTGCTATTGTAGTCCTTCGGGGTGTCTCCAACAATTTAAGGTGTTGCTATACTTTGGGTGTCATGTTGTTCAGAAAGTTACAGGTTATTCCAAAAACCCTAAACTCTTACTGGACAAATAGGAAACTCTCGAAAAAGAGCTCCTCGTCTCGGAAAGAGCGAGCGTCCACCATGATCATGCACGCTTGAGGACCGAACTCCCTGCACTGTTCAACCCGAAGGCTCCTTTATAGGGTTTATGTTGAAGGGTTGAGAAAAATAGGGATGTTAAAACAGACCGTACTGCTGATTTCCTGGTATGGAAAACTATATCTGGGTTAACTATCCAAATCAACAACCCCTAAACCCCAAACCCTATCGAAAACGAAAAAAAAAATCCTTCCCCCCGCCCACCCCCGCCACTCGAACTCTTCAATATTGAGCGCGTCGCCCCCCAACATGTACGGCCTCATATAAATAAGTAAATATATATATATATATAGATATATACATATACATATACAAATGCATATACACATAGGTGGTCGTCAAAATTATGGTCCCTTTGTGGATCCCTAGTATAATACGGCACCCAATATTCAGGGTACCCAAAAAAAGGATCATAATCTTGACAACCACCCA
>CAJNIZ010019946.1:55332-66552 GCA_905231905.1 Symbiodinium pilosum | reverse complement strand
TGTGAGTGCGCAAGGCTGCGGCGACAGAGTCTGGTCTCAACAAAGAAGGACGCACAGACAAGGACATGGTCTTGTTTGAAAAGGTCGGGCGAAGACTGTAAAGCTGCTCTGCCTCTACGGGAGCCACCTGGTGGTGTGTCTGGAGCCACTTGAGAGTGTTTGCGAAAAGAGAAGAGGCCACTTCCCGCAAGTGCGGTTTTGGTAACACTCCACTTTCGTGGGGTGGAAACAGGTGGTAGTAGTGGACGCCCCTATCGGCGCTGAGCTTTGGGCCTGGGAAGGGAACATCCCTAAAAAGAATCATGAAAGATTCCTAACATTGATCCAGGTTCGTGTTGGATCGAACATCCGCCCAGTAGTTTTCTCCAAATTTCTCCGAGTACACCTGGTCACGGAACGGCTTAGGGTTCAGGACCTCTATCCGGAAGGGTAAAATACTCCTCTAAACTCCAGAAGCAGGTATATGGGCAGTCCGCCGGGTCAAGAATACAACATGTAGGCACAAGACACTTTTTGAAGGTACATGGGTGCAGAACGGGACCCAGAAATGTGTTTCCAGAAGCCAACCTCAATGTGTTTTTGCCGGAACTCTTCCAGCGTCTCGGCTGTGAAGTTCGTTTCACCCTCAGCATAATCCGCATAGACAGTATCGCCCAGCTCGATGAAAAAACGCAAATCCCGAGAGACAACGTTCCTGCTGTGGCCCCCTCAGACCCAAAACAATTCAAACGCATGTGATGCAACTAGGTAGGCATACTGCGAAACAGTGGTGTTATTTATAACCGTTTTCATAATTAGATAGAAGAGCCTGTAGGGCAGCAACTGCTTATAGCTGGGGGTTGCCCTACCTTGTGGTATACTGGTTTGCTTGGAGCATGCCGGCAAATCCCTATTTGCGAAGCAGCCCTAAATCTAAGGAAGTCTCAGGTGGGTATCAACGATTTTTCCTTTGTACCCTTAGGGTTTGTACCCTTGGGTTTGGATCCCTAAACCATGGAATAATAAGGGTATGTTGGGACCACAAACCTAAGGTTACAAACATTAAGAGTGCAAACTACAGTAAAAGTCTTTGAGGGTAGGTTCCCCCATCTCAGCCCCTCATAGCCCTAGTGTCCCAACATACGCGGTTCTAGGGTTTAGGGTAAACCCAGCTGAAAACTCCCTCAACTAAACCTCCGGCCTAATGGAGACATAAGGTCGAAAAACTCCACGCCAGTCCCCTGCCGCCCCAAAGCGCAGAGGCTTTCCGGGAATGGCACCAGCGGTGGTGAAGCTTCCTGCGCCAGACACATCATAGAATGACACTTTCTATTGTTTAGGACAGGCACAAATGAGTTTAGGGATGAGGGTTTAGGGCTGAGGGCTCAGGATCTCAGGATTAGTGTTGAGGGGGTGAAGGAATCCCCACATGCGAATGTGAAACACCCCCATGTTGTTTGATTGTACATGTTTGACATTAGGGGCAGGGACTGCTTGATACTAGTATGAAGAATTGGGGTTTTGATATTGCGTAGTATGCAACCATTGATGCACACCCCTGAAGTAAGGCCCTTTTGGGTCAGAACCCCAACCGCAACTGCTACCAAGGAACCTCTTCTAGAACTTATTGCTTCGCCGGGTTCTTATAGGACGGTCATCAGCAGCAATTAAGAACCTAAACCCTAAACCCAACACCAGGAACTTTGAGTCCTGATTTGCTGCCCCAGGCGTACTCCACCCAGTAGTCATACTTGGTCCCAGGCTTTAAACCTGAGATTTTTACCTTCGCCGGCTTTGCCACATCTTGGACCCAATCTCGCCGATAGTCGGACGCTTGCCACGTGGCATCCGCCTCCTTCACGTAGAAGCCGACCCAGCCGACGGCCAACACCTTACTCATGCTCTTGGGCCACGAGGATCTTACTCCGAGGGACTGGAAGGAAAGAAGATGGAAACTACCACATGTACCTACGCCCCACAAAAATATGTGAAATAATGGCCCTAAACCCATAATAATAGCGCTAAAGGCAATTATTTTACATACTTTTGGGGTTTAGGTACTACAGAATCCTGATACAACCCCAATATAACCCTAAATAGTAGTTTCCATTTTCTTTTCCATTATCCCAATATAACCCCTATAATCCCTAATTATACAAGGTACTACATGTACAGGTTAGCTTACCTTGAACATCTAAGTCTACACATCACATCGACTTAGGGGCCTAGAGTCTACAGTCCCCCTTAAGTAGATAGAATAGGGGGTTTCGGGTTTAGGGATTAGGGTTTAGGGTATAGTCCCCCTTAAGTAGATAGGTCCCTTTACAGGGATATATAGGATTAGATGGGGGTTATATAGGGGTTATATAGGGATAATGGAAAAGAACATGGAAACTACTATTTAGGGTGTAGAGTTTAGGATTTAGGGTTATAGGCCCCCTTAAGTAGATAGACTATGGGGTATATGGGGGTCTTATTATAACATACCCAAAACCATATTCTATCTACTTAAGGGGGAATAGAAACATACTACCTGCTTCGGGCGATTTGGATGCTCGAGGTTTGTCTAGTTCAGGGCTGAGGTTTGGGACTTCGAGCTTTGGGGTTGTAAGGGTTTAGGGTTTCGGGTTTAAGGTTGGGGGCGGGATGAGGGAAGCCGTCTCCACTGCACTCCTGAGAACACGCCACAGAATCAAGTCACCCATTTCCAACTAACCGGATCTTGGGTCAGTTTAGGGGGTCTTAGGGTGTACCTGAACCGCAAAAGTATGTAGAACAACGGCCGTTTGGGCTAATTCTAGCGGTTTTGGGCTATTAGTTGGGTTTTAGGGTTCATAGATCCCCAAATAAAACACAACTCACTCTACCCCATTTGAGCTATAGTCTAAACTCCCAGCATCCCCTTTAATAACCTGTTTAGTATTTCCCTGTTGGGTTTAGGGCTTATAGATACTACCCTAAACCCTAAGCCCTAAACCCTAAACCCTAAAACCCTAAACCCTAAGCCCTAAACCCTACTAACCACTGGTAGGAGGCCCGAGCCCAGAGGACGGCGCTAGTACGAGTAGCATCTCCCGCAGCTACCCCCTGAGGAAAGGCATTGAACCTCTAGTCTCATTAGGGTTTAGGGTTTAGGGCTATAATAAAACAACTATTCAAAAAAATCCTTGGGGACATATTCTAACACGCATCATATTTTGATTTTCTTTAGGGTTGTATTGTAATGGAAGTTTTAAAAATGAGTCCTAAGGAGACTGCAGGAACTGGGAGGAGCTTGCGGAGGAAGCAGACGGCGCGGAAAGGCGAGCGCTCTCTTCCTGATTTTTGCCCCAAACCCTAAACCCTAGATAACCCAAAGAGGGATGCAAACGTTAGGGCCAGATGTCTTTTTTTTGTAGGCCTTCACCCCTAGGCTATAAGGTTCTGGAAGCCATGACTAGCCTTTGAACCACTATGATTCTGCGGCTCTCACACAAAAAAGATCCGTTCCTGAATGCATTCTTAGGAACGGTGAGGTCTTTGGTGGACTTGAGCCACTTCTGGACAAGGCCTGTTGCGTCTTGGCACTCGCCCTCTCCTTCCTCACAAGGCCTGGACTCCGTGGATATCGACGCACAGACCGCAAGGAAAAGGATGAACGAGGCGCTGATACCAAGCAGACGTGTGCTGTGCATGGCACAGCGGAAGACCTCTACAGCACTTTTGACATTGAGAGATACTGGAACGGTTGCAGACATTCAGGATAAGCACATGGGCAAGCAATGCAGGAGGAGACAGTGAGAAGCCCTAAGCCCTGCACACTTACAAAAATGGTGGTTACTAGTGGTAATACGACAGCACGCCCATAATGTCTTCTACAATGGATGATTCATCTCCTCTAGATTCTACATTATCACAGAAACACCATACAATCCTTCCATCTTCGCAATACAACTGGTACTAGTGATAAAAATATTAAACAGAATAGAACTTACAAGAAAATAATAACAAGACTGACAATAATCATAATAAATCATAATAGTAGTTGCTGAGGAAGGGCAGCGACGCTCAACCCTAAACCCTGCATAAACCCTAATCCCTACTGTTGGGAGGCAAAGCGCTCGACAAAGCCTTTAAACCCATCCTGTAAGCCCTTGGGTTTAGGATCTGGAGTGTGAGTTTTAGGGTTTTGGGAGTTTGGGGTATAGGGTTACGGAGTTTAGAGCTTCGAGTTTAGTGGGTTTAGGGTTTACGGTTTAGGGGCTTTAGGTTCGTGTCTAAACCCTGTATGGGACTTGGTCTAAGTAACTGTTCGCGAACAGGAAATTTGCAGGGGACCCGTTTCAGAAGAGGAGCCTGAGTCAGGATGACTTTTTACCTAAGCCAAACCGTGGCAAATGCCCGCATGCTCCTAGCCGAGCCCCGCACTTCGCAAAGCGTGCGCCACGCTTCCGCCAATTTTGCATTCCTTTAGTCAGAAAGTCAGAAACTGGGTGGCCTAGGTTAATTGTGGCGTGTAGGGTTTAAGCTTGGGGCGTACGGTCTAGTGTAGAGCTTAGGGTTCAGGGTTGGGGGTTATGAGTTATGTCTAGCATTGGGTTTAGTAGGGTTGGGGTCTACGATCTAGCATAGGGTTTTGGGTTTCGACTTGGAAGTTGCGGTCCAGGTTTAGGGTTCAAAAGAAATTGGGTTCCTGTATGATGGCACCTTCATTTAAATGCCGTACCTGCAGCCCAGACCCCCCAAAACCCTAGACCTTCAACCCTAAGCCCTGAACCCTGAACCCTAAACCCAAGCCCTAAACCCTAAACCCATGTCGTCGATCTGCTTGCTCAAAAAACCATCCCCAGTTCGGGGCAGATAGTTCAAAGCACCCCCCCTGCTTTGAGGGACCCTGTAGTTAGCTAATATTATATACCCACCCTAATAAGCTTGCTGGGTTTAGGGTTTAGGTTTTAGGGCGTCATCTAGTCATCTAGGGATATGCGGGGGAGTTTCAGACGGGTATACAGGGTTGTAGGAGCCAGGGTTGATCTTAGGAACTTGACTTACATTAACATAAGGTTTAGGGTTTAGGACTTGGGGTTTTGGGTTTAAGGTTTAGGGTTTAGGGTTTGGGCGTTCGGGTTTTATGAGTCGGCAACCTTGTCATTCGATCAATGACTGTATATCTGTATTTTGGTCACTGCATTGAAGTTCCTTGACGGCAATCCAGTATAAACTCCCCATGTCACTCCGCATGTGCTTGGAACAGCAATGGCACGAACTGGTAGAAGCTGCGTTCAGGGCCAAAAGGAAATGCTCCAGCTGTCTAAACCCTAAAGTCTAACGCCTAAACCCCAAAGCCTAGAGCCTCAACCTAGGGTCTAGGCGAGGGTTCCTGGAGCCCGTGTCATGCTGCGTTTGCACAGCTGAATTCAGGGAATTCTTATTGTAACTGCTCACCCAGGAGTTGGTACTTAAGAAAAATCTACATGCTACCGCCAAGTAAGCTTCGAGGGTTTAGGGGTTTAGGGTTTGGGGCCCAGCACTGTTGCGTATGGGGCAGTGGCGTAAATGACAAGACTTGTCTTTGAAATACATTTCGAATCCTGACATGGTAGATGTCCAGAATGGAGCGTTTTTTCTTTTAAGACTCCTAGACCAAGAGCTACATAACCTTTAGCCCTACTTTCTTAAAGAGTCCAAACAGGTCCTATCTGTCTGAGACCCATATGGTAACTTCCCAAAACAGAGACCCCAAAATAAATCCGGACCCCCAAAATGGTACCCCCCATGTAGGGGCTTTAGGGTTCAGCACGGCAAGAAGGACAGGATCATCAACCTTTCGAAGCACTGAAGCCCCCCAAGCCCCAAGGACTCGAATTAGCTATCCGCCAGGGCTTTTCTGAGGAAGGTTTTTTAAATTAAGCTTTAAGGTTGATAGGTTGGGGCTTCGGCATTGGGTTCTAGGGCTTAGCCTTTAAGTTTGGGTTTGGCTTTAGGTTTTCGGCTTCAAGGTTATCATCAGCAATGTAGGGCCTAAAACTATTAAACCGGAGCGTTGGATTTTCTACTGTAGTTGCACAAGGGGTATGACAATGAGGGAACAAATTACATGATCTTCAGGCTAAAACCTGAACCCTAAACTCACAGTGGCAGCCTCTCTTGCAATCAAGCCTCCACTGTTCTTTTTGGCTGCGCGCGGCTACCTCAAGTTTAGGATTTAGGGTTTGGGGGGCGAAAGTGTGGGGAAAGGTGTAAG
The DNA here is from genome assembly GCA_905231905.1 of Symbiodinium pilosum. Lineage (NCBI taxonomy): Eukaryota > Dinophyceae > Suessiales > Symbiodiniaceae > Symbiodinium > Symbiodinium pilosum. The sequence continues at coordinate 60,350 of CAJNIZ010019946.1, read as the reverse complement.
GGCAGACGTACCCCGATTTAGGCCTTGCTGACCAACTATTTAATCCTTGTTTGCATACCTTAAGCAAGCAAGTAAATGTGACCCCTAAACCTTAAATCCTAACCCCTAAACCTAAAATCATATAGTAGTTTCCATTGTATTCTCCGTTATCCCAACACAATCTCTATATACTTATTAATTGAACCCCTACCTAGCTGTAGCAGAAAGCACTGGCCCCATGGACCTTTAGGGTTTAGGGTTTCCGGGTTTAGGGTTTAGGGAAAACCCACCCGGCATAAGGTAACCTAGCTAGCCACTAAGCCTAACAAGGATTGACATCCAGCAGATGGGCGTTGTTCTGGGTTTTGGGGTGAGCATATTCTTCCAAGACAGCAAGAAAGAAGTAATCACTCGTACTCAGTTTGAATGTTTAGTACCCCAACTCAAGGTAATCAATGTGCAGGTAGAGGGGTTCAAGCATGAGGAGGGTCGCCGTCTTAAGCAAGGTCTCAATGCCCGTCTGTCATAGTAAACTTCCCCCTCCAACACATAGTAACCCAACAAATACATGTTCCCTGAACATGGACATACGTAAATGCAAGGGTTCTATACTGGAGACAACTATTCTCACGGGGTGGGGAGGCTTACGTCTAGGTGGGGGTGATGTAATGCCGTGCGAATCCTACGCAGCTGCGCGCAAGCTTGAATAGCCGTAAGCAAACCAAGCACTAGAACCACAAGCCGTCATCCTTCTCGTACAGGGGGGGCATAGAACCGCCTCAGTTATGAACCCCACCGTCTTTTCTCAATTACCTTCATGTTGCAGTGTATCACCACCTAAGCCCAGATCCTAAAACAGAAATTTCTGACAGACGAAAGAATTGCCGTCAGAACTCTGTAGCTGCCCTGGACCCTCCCCAAAAGTCAATCTCACTGTAGGCTTGCTTGCAGTAATCAAAAGCTACAAACGCAATTGAGGACATCCCTAAACTCTTAACCCAAAAGCCCCAAACCCAAAACTCTAAATCCCATGGTTTAGGGTTCTAAGCTCCAGCTAACTCCAAAGCCCTAAACCCTACGGCCCAAACAGTGCACACCTACATCCGCGCCTTGGAACAGGATAGAAGGGGCTCTGCCTCTGCTTGATCACCTGGGTTGCTGTTAAGGAACTTAAATTAAGTTACCATAATGGGTATATAGGGTTTAGGTTTTAGGGTTTAGGGTTACCATAGTGGGTATATATCGTAAATAATAGGGTTTCCCCAATATGGTAACTTAACTTAAGTTCCTTAAATCCCTATATTCCCCCAGCTTCCATTTCATTATCCATTTTCTTTTCCATTTGATTCTCCATTATAGGGGGATAATATAGTAACTTAACTTAATAGGGTTTCCCCAAAATATTAACTTAACTTAAGGTCCTTAACAGCAACCCAGTCACAGAGGCCGTCGCTATTTTGTCGCCGGATGTTCGCTGCACCTCAGGGGGACCCCCAGGGTCAGTAGTGGATTATGGGTTTAGGGTTTAGGGTTTAGGGTTTAAGGTTTAGGGTTTAGGGTTTAGGGTGTAGGGTTTAGGGTTTAGGGTTTACAGTAGTGGATTATGGAACGGACTTTTAAAGGGCTGCCACAAGGTTATAGACCCTATAAGCCCTAAAGCCTGAACCCTAAGCCCACATTACCACACGAAGAAAAAACAGGATCCTTTTGCACGACTGTAACCCTAGGGCTCCATGTCTATAAATCATACCTACATAGGGCCCTAAAGTCTATAGATATGACCTACATTGGACTATTTGGAGCCTTAAGGGTCAGGAATCCCATACGCCAAAAAGGATAAAATTTAGGGTTTAGGGCTTAGGGTTTAGGGTAACATTCCCTAAGGGTCCAAGTACCCAATAATCAGATACTTACCCAAAACCTGTACTATAATTCCTATCACCACAAACCCAAGTACCTAATTATTGGTACATGGACCCTCTGGGAGTGATCCAGTATTGAGGGGGAAATGGCATCCTCACCTAGCTCCAGGGCCCCTCAAAGAAGGGGGGTTTAGGGTGTTGGGGTTTAGGGTTTAGGGCTTACCTGCTACCCCAAGTACCTACAGCGCTGTAAGGGGAATGGGTTTGGGGTTAAGGGTTTGCCTAGACCTTCCAACGTACTACATTTTTTGGTAGTACTAATAACAATGCTGACCCAAAAACCATACCAAACCCAAAAAGGAACTACATTGGAGGGTCTAGGTAATACCTCACAAACTGTAGGTCATTGGGGTTACAGGGTTCGGCGGCTCGGGCCTCCGGTTAAGGGCTTAGGGTTCAGGATTTGGGGTTAGCATGTGGGTGGTTGTCAAAATGATCGTATTACAATAGGGATCCAAAAAGGGACCATAATTTTTGACAACCACCCATGTGGTCGGACTAGGTTTGCATCGGGTTTGGGGTTTCGGGCTTAGGGCTTTTGGGTTTAGGGTCCGATTTGAGGTGTTAGGTATAGGGCAAAGGGCTCGCAGTTTGGAACTGACGGGTCTTAGGGTTTAGGGTTTAGGGTTTGGGGTTTAGGGTTAGGGTTTCACGGATACAGGCTTCATGGTAAGGGTTCAGACCTGGGAACTGCCATCCTAAACCCTAAACCCTAAACTGAGAACTGGGATTTGCAGACATCCATAGGCCGGTAGCTGCCCCCACCGTATAACGGCTTCGCCCAACATCGGTCTTTCTGAGCATGGAGGGCATCTTGCATCACGTTGTATAACCCAGACCCGTGATTGATAAACCCCCTCGCCTTCATAGGGATTATAATAGGGATCCTAATACTAAGGCCCTTTAAAGGATGGGGTTTATTAATCACGCGTCTGCATTACCTTGCACCTTAGGAAATACTGCACATTGGAGATTTTAAGCGGTGCAAAATTTCCTCCATCCGCCGCAGTGAGTGTTAGATTTGAGGACACTTGGAGGGTCAGGCAGATTCAGTGAGTATACATATAACCTCTAGAAGCCACATAGTACCTCCAGTTATCCCCCTGCATCACCTACTTACATAATTACTAAGTCCCATGGACCGCCCGAACATCCGCAATAATGGACCCTGACCCCAAGATGATGGATCACTTTCCCCTCTCTCTCTCTCTCTCTCTCTCTCTCGCTCGCTCGCTCAGTAGCTATCCTTGAAAGGTTGTCATTAATACCCATCGGAAATGACCCAGCGTACCCTAAACCCTGAACCCTAAACCCTAGTGATTTCGGCCCCAACTCACTAAAAGGCACAAGGACACTTACCACAAAAGGCGTAGCACGTCAGACCCCCACCTCGACAAAAGGAGGTTTAGGGTTGAGGGTTTAGAGCCCAGGGGGTCTCAAATCCCCACATCACAGGCACCGGTTCGCGTCCAGCCTTACATTCCAAAAGCTATAGAAACATATAGTAACTGAGGATTCACTACTTGAAGCTAAGGGAACGTTGTAAGTATGTAGATTTTAAGTTTAAGTTTTATTATCTGGGGATGTCCTGCTTATACCACTTTTAAACCCTCCTTGCTAAGTCGCATGCGCCTCCAAGTATGTTGTTCGGGACCGCTGGGTTTAGGGTTGAAGGCTTAGGGTTTAAGGGTTTAGGCTTTAGGGTTTCCAAGCTCCAGTTGCCTTCGTTGAGACTGCCGGCCAAGCCGCAGTACCCATCCCCAAGATCCCAAGACTAAACCAACAAAGACTTGAAATTCCAAGGCCTTAGCCCCTGGCGCTGAAAAAGGCCCTAAGTCTAGTCCTAACTTACTATACGAGCCATAGAACCCATACCCTGAATCCCGAAAACTCTCGACACCCTTCCTTCACTGCGCCTGCAAGGGAAGCTGCGCAAAGCAGCCAGAGACCCAATCTGGCTCGCAGTTGAGAATTTGGTTTAGGCTTTTCGGTTTAGGGTTTAGGGGTTTAGGGTTTAGGGGTTTAGGGTTTGGGGTTTAAGGTTTAGGGTTTAGGGTTGGTTTTCTAGGGATTTACTCCCTAAACCCTAAACCAGAGGGTCCATGTACCCTATAATTTGGTATTTGGGAGTTGGGTAACAGTAATTATAGTACAGGTTTAGGGTAAGTATTTGATTATTAGGTACTTGGACCCTTAGTTTAGGTTTTACCTTAAGCTTAAACCCTAGCTTGGGTTCCCTTCAATATTAAGAAGGTTATGGGTTATAGGGATGACGGCTGCAGTTTAGGGTTAAGGCTTTGGGTTTAGCAGTTTAGGGGTTTAGGGATTTAGGATTTCCTCGTGCGTTAGGGCCACTAGGGAGGGTTTAGGGCCTAAGGTTGGGAGAAGTGGGTAGACGATCCCCATCTAACCGGCAATGCACCAGTGAGTCTAGAGCTTACCTGTAGAAATAGCTCCCCCTGCGGCTTACGCTGCTCGGTTTAGGGTTTAGGGTTTAGGGTTTAGGGTTTAGGGTGGTTTAGGGTTGTGCGCCTAGTCTCTTATTAGCAGTATTCGTCCCACATATGAGCGCTTGGCCTTTTTACGCGGACTCTTGTGCCCCTTGAAGGTCTATCAACGGATGTGCTAGGTAGACGAGTTATACTCTAAGCTCCTAGTATCCCCCTTAAAAGCCCCGATATCATCCCCATATAGCCCCCCTTTAGGGAGTTTAGACTAGAGTTCATGTGAGCCATTAGTTTAAATTAAGGCTTCCCAGATAAGACACCACATTGTACACCTAAACCAAAAACCCTAAATCCTGAACCCTGAACCCTAAACCCTGAACCCTAAACCCTAAACCCTAAATCCTAAACCCTAAACCCTAAACGCTAAATCCTAAACCCTAAACCAATGGTCCTAAGGAACCCTAGACCCTAAACCCATATCTTTAATGTTTTTTTTTTTCGTGGTTGAACCTAGTAAGATAATATCCCTTATATAAAATGCTAGACCCCAAAAGGAGGATAGAATCTTACTCTATATTGGGTACCATAGTATCCCCAAATAAAATACTACTCACATGATGTCATCTTGGGTGGGCTGTTATCAAGGGTCCAGGGGAGTTGATTCTTAGGG
>CAJNIZ010019946.1:27405-38067 GCA_905231905.1 Symbiodinium pilosum | reverse complement strand
ATAATCTCCCTTAAGTAGATAGAATTTGGCTTTGGGTATATTAATATTATAAAAAGATCCCCATATACCCCATATTCTATCTACTTAAGGGGGACTGTAGCCTCAGGGTTTAGGGTCTATAGTCTAAACTCCAAGTATCCCCTTCAAGAACCCTTATAGTAGTCCCTATATAATCCCCTATACAAACCCCGTTTAAGGAGTTTAGATCCTAAACCGCCGGAACCCTAATCCTAAACCCTTATAGTCCCCTACATAATCCCCTTTAAAGAATTTAGACTATGGCTCAAATGGGGATGCTGGGAATGAGGGAGCTTTTCTCCAAGAGGGCGCCCTTGGCGACTCTGGGGCTTTTGGAAAGTGTGTGAATTGTAGTCTAAACTCCCTCAACAACCCCCATAATATAGGGTTTAGGGTATAGGGTCTGAACTCCTAGCATCCCCAGTAATAACCCTTATAATGCTCCCCTATATCATCCCCTGAAAAATCCCCTTTACATTCGGACTATAGTTCATGTAGGGATTCTAAGGGTTCCCTGTCGGAACTTGTCCAAGTCGGTTCTTGTTGGACAGTCTCCCATGTTTGGTAGTCGTTCCGAAGTGCGGGTCCTAAAACCTAAACCCTAAACCCTTAAACCCCAGACCCTAAACCCTACAAACCTCAAAACCCTAAAAACCTCAAAACCTAACTTTGGAGGACCTCTTTACCATAGCAAGGACAATTTTTCGGTGGGTAGCTCCCACAGGGATGCTGTCCATAGCTATGAGTCTAGATTACTTGTTGGGTTCACTCCATAGCTCCAAGTCCTACCCAGAAGCATAAACCCAGAACCCAAAGCCCCAAACCCCAGAACCCAGGGTGTGGGTTTAAGGTTTGGGGCTTAAAGTTGTAAACCCTGCGCCCTCAACCCCAAACCTTAATCCCTAACCCCTAATCCTCCAAGAGGGGAATCCATGATCATGCCAAAGCCCTGCGGCGGGTCATAAGTTCTGAGCCCTGCCGTGGCCTCCACCCAGTGGAGTTTTGAGCTCCCAGAACCGAAAGTGTGAAACGAGCACTGCCCGCACTGAGCGGGGAACCAGGTCGAGGTAGAGTCCAAGGGCCTCTCGAACGTGTGGGTCGGTACCTCCGCAATGCCCGCGGGACCCAGCTCAAGTCCCACTCCGCGGAAGGGAGTGCCCTTAAACCCGAAACCCTAAACCCTAAGCCCTTAAACCCGAAACCCTAAACCCTAAGCCCTTAAACCCTAAACCCTAAACCCTAAGCCCTAAACCCTAAACCTAAACCCTACACCACGAAGTGTGACCAAGCGCTCCAAGGCTAAGGCTGCCAGTCGCGTGTGCGGGAAGGGTGGGGCCTTAGCCAACCTGGCCTCCTAGGAAGAGGTGATAGATTACTACATGAGCTATGGTGTAAACTCCTTAAAGGGGTTATATAGGGGATTCTATAGGGTTTAGGGTTCAGGATTTAGGGTTTAGGATTTGGGGTTTAGGGTCCAAAAGGGGCATTATATAGGGGATTATATAGGGGACTACTATAGGGGATCTTACAGGGGATACTGGGAGTTAAAACAGTAGCTCACATGGCGGCGGGACTGGTACTATATGAGGTGAGGGACGACTTTCATGCTCGGATTCTAGAAGCCAGCCAGAATACGTTCTTTTAGGGATTTAGGGTTTAGGGTTTAGGGATGGATGGAGAATTTGGGTTGTGGGGGAGGGGCTTGGAACAGAACATAAACAAAAAGGGTTTAGGAACAGCAAAACCCACTGTGCCTGATATTCGGACTAGTACAGGCCACAGAAAAAAGTTTCCCGAAGCCCTAAGCTCATAAGAGCAATGCATTTTTTTGGTAGTTGAACAAACTAAGATTTCCTGTGGCTTCCGCAACCTCATAAAAAACGGGGTTGTGAAACAACGACGAGGTTCAGGATTTTCAGAGTAGCCCCTGAAAACCGTCTATTATCGGAAATTATAGGTAGAATTATCAGGAAAACTAGGGTTTCGGGAAATAACAAGGTTATTTTCTTGATAGTCGAGTTCTTGCTTGGATAAACTTTGAAAGACGGGCTATGCCCCCATAGTCTGCTTATCTTTAGCGTATCATCGTATCCTCAATTGAAAAATAGTACTCACTATCCGTTCAGCATACTGAAGTTGCTTAAGGGCCTCTAAACCCTAAACCCTAAACCGCTGCTTTAAGGGCCCGGCTTGTTCAGCGAAGGCTGACCTTGTCAAGCAGCGCTGGCCGGGGCATACGCAGGCCATTGGGTCGGGTAAGGTTGTTTTGGACTTGGGGGGCTTTGGCGTTCAGGGTTTTGGGGTTTTCAGGTTGTTGGTTTGAGGTTGTAGGGTTAGGGATGTAGGGTTGCGTCAGGCCTTAGGGTTTGAGGTATAGGGTTTAGGTTTAGGATTTAGGGTTCAGGGTTTGGGGCGTACAGGGCACATAGCAGCGATCCTACTTCAAGCCCTTAAGCCCAAAACTCTGAACCCCTTCCCCAAACAGGGCCCTTGAAAGCTTGGGGATCATCAAGGTCCCGGTGAGCCACCGACCTGCGCCTGTTTAGGGTTTCTGGGTTTAGGGTTTTAGGGTTTAGTGGTCTAGGGTTTAAGGTTACAGGCAAAATCAATGCCACCGACCACTACTTGAAGCGGCACGCGGACTTGGTAAGCATGTTAGTACTGGGGATGACTGGGGTAACCCTGGAAAGCGTTATAACATATTCCTCGAGTGGGTTCTTGTTGAAATACTTCAAAAGCAGTCATTTTAAATCTATGTATATATTAAGCCCAGGTATACATAAACATGTGAAATGATAGTTAACAAGAACCCAGTTTCCCTAAACCCCGCATACATCCCCCTGATGTCCCACCAACCTAACTTTAGTCCATAGCTCAATGTGGGTTTTAGGGCTTACAACCTAAGGGTCCAAGGACCCAAATAATAGGGTTTTAGGGCGCAGACTATAATATTCATGGTATTTGAGCCGTAAAACTCTTTTATTTGGGTCCTTGGACCCGAAGGGATAGAAACACTTACTAAGGCGCCCTGACCCTCAAAGTAGAGACAAGAGCACCATGCACCACCAAACCTGGGAACAAAACTGTAAGCACCCTGACACCAGAGTTTAGGGTTTAGGGTTTAGGGGGTTTAGGGCCCTACACCGCACACCCCCAAACCTGAAAAACTCCAGTCTAAATCTTTTTCCAAGCCCCACCAAAGCCCTAAACCGTGCAATCCTAAACCCGAAGCCTTCCCAACACAATTAAGGTACCTTCCTGGGGGACCCTCAAACAGGACAGACTCCCCAAGAATAGAAGTGAGCAAAGAGGAAACTGGAGGTTACTTGGAGGGTCTGTTCTCTGTGTGGGTCCCTTTGGTTCTACACCCGAAATCTGAACCCTAAGTCCTGAACCCCAAATTCCTAATTCCTAAATCTTACAGCCTAAACCTTAAACCCTAAACCCTAAATCCTAAACCCAAAGTCCTTAATCCTAAACCTTCTCCCATGTCCCCGGCTAAAGGCGGTCTCTCTCACCATGAAGAGCGCCGCAAGGGCCGCCTGAGGGTGCAATCAAGCAAGGCAGGCTCAGGGTTTGGGCTTAGGGTCTATAGGGGTCATATAGGGGTTAGGGGTTTTGGGGTTTTGGGTTTAGGGGTTAGGGGTTAGGGCTTAGGGCCATATACGGGTTATATAGGGGTTAATTCATGCCTAAACCCCCAAAAGTATGTAAAATAATAGCCTTTAGGGCTGTTATTATGAGTTTAGAGCTATTATTTTACATATTTTGGAGGCTTAGGTAGGGGTTATATAGGGGTTAATTTTGGGTTCTGCCCCCACCCATTACGTAACAGTCCATAATAGGGTCCTATTAATGGCTATATATAACCATATATACTTATTATCAAGCTGTTACTGAGGGGGGTAGTACCCAATCTATAGGGCTTATATAGCGGTTAATTACTGGTTATATAGGGATAATGGAAAAGAAAATGGAAACCACCATGGTGGGGTTATATAAGGTCTAGGCTTTAGTGTTTGGCTTGGGTCATATAGGGGTAATGGAATAGAAAATGGACACCCTAGGTCCCTTTAAAAGGATATATAGGGTTATATACGGGTTATAATGTTTTAGGGTTTGCCTGGACCCCTACACTATGTAGAATTATGGCCCTTTTGGCTGTTTTTAAATGTTTAGGGCTATAGTTTTACATACTTTTGGGGTGTAGGTAGGTTTTAGGGCTCAGGGTTTAGGGTTCAGGGTTTCGGGTTTAGGGTGCAGGATTTAGGGTTTAGGGTCCAGGATTTAGGGTTTAGGGCTCAGGGTTCAGGGTTTAGGATTCAGAGTTTCGGGTTTAGGGCTCAGGATTTAGGGTTTACGTGGACCCTCTGTGTACGCGTAACAATGGCCACAAGCCAAATTTGCATGAAAAACAGCCAAGATTTTCAAAACACAAGTTGAGGAAAAACACAACCTTTTCAAACCAAAACAGCCTTTTTGCTGTTGAGGGCGCGCGCGCGCCAGAGGCAAAGTGGCCAGATGCTTCTGTGCTCCAGCTGCGTAGCGGACTTTAACAAGAGGTTTTGTTCCTGACGCCATGACATTGGGATGTGACAGGTCAGGCTTTTCAGCTGTTTCCGCAAGGCAAGAAATGAGTTCCGGCAAATTCCGCCTTTCCCCCCAAAATTGCGTTGTTTTTCCGGCCATTTTCGCCTTTTTTCTTCAGGCTTTCATGGCTTGACTTCAGGTTTCCGTGCTGCTTGACCTGGAAATTCAGGGTATACAACTTGTGGCTTCAGTGTTTTTGGTCTCCAAATTCAAGAACATGCAGAAAATCATGCCTGCACATGTTCTCGAGCTGAAAGCCTTCCCAAATCTTGTTTTAGCATGCTTTCAGCAGCCCGAAACGAATTCCGCCTCACGGGCTGTTTTTGGTCCACTTCTTTTTTTTTTAATGAAATGGCTGTTGTTTCATGCCATTGGGAGGCTCCAGGATATAGGGTTCAGGTTTAGGGTTTAGGGCTCAGGGTTTAGCTCAGTAATCCTGTGAAATCCCCCCCGGCCGCCTGACATTAAACATGCCCACTACGGTAAAACCTACTAGATTGGGAATATTCAACATCAGGGTCGGGGGACTGTCAACATATCATATGGGGAGGAGCATCGGTTTTCTTAGGGCTTATGGTTCCGTAGAAGATAGTATACAAACATAGTGGGTTGTCTCTTGGAAGGGTTGTAGGCGATGAAGAGGCTGTAGGGTCTGGGACAGGAGCCTATACCCTAAACCCCTGGGGTTCGGAGTTTACGGTTTGGGGGGTTGGGACTGGAGTTTGGAGTCAGGGGTTTTGGCCTGAGGGTTGAGGACTTTGACCCTAAATGTGGGGGGTTTGGGGTTTAGGGCTTGGGGTTTAAGATATACTGAGCCCTATCGCAAGGCTTTGAATGCCTGGAGCAATTGGTGCACGACAGGGGGAAACCTAGTCGATGGTACTTGCACTTGCTCGTGCTCTTGCGACCGATGTTTTGGGTACTGCTCCCACCTAGTAACGAGCTATAGTAAGGACAATATTGGCGAGACATTTTGATTTTTATCCAGCTGTTACTGCGTGGGGGCAGTACCCAAGATATTTAACTAAAGGCCGCAGACTTCGCAACAGACTTGGGAGACTGCGGTAGGCATAGCAGTGGTACTCGCAAGCCCAGACCCCAACCCTCACCCCTGAACCCTAAACCAAAACTCTGAACCCTGCACCCGCTTAAGCCTACAGAATTGCCCCCCTCCCCCAAAGCTCAGACTTCCTAGACTTCCAGGAACCCCAAGTCAGGAAAAGGTTCAGACGGAACAATCATATTATCAACACGGTTTAGGGTTTACGACTTGAGAAAACGCTCAACAGCCCACCCCCGAACCTGGAACCTCCAGAACGATCCCTCCAAAGACAAATTTCTTTTGAAATTGGGAGCTACATGAGCTATAGTCTAAACTCCTAGTATCCCCCTTAACAATCCCTATAGTAGTCCCTTATATAATCCCCTCTATATACCCCCTTTAAGGAATTTAGACTGTAGCTCACATGTGGTTTCCGACTTTTTCGGCCAGGGTAATCCGCGGACCCTTGAGTGCTGAAAGCCCCGTCCGAGGTCGCAGATAGCCCCTCTTCAGGCTCATATAAAGGCGTATATTGGGATGATAGCCATACCTAAACCCCACCAAAATATGTAAAATAATGGCCCTAAACCCATAATAATAGCCCTAAGGCCATTATTTTACATACTTTTGGGGTTTAGGTAAACCCTAACCCCGAACCCTAAACCGTTTTTGAGCTGCAGTCTGAGCCGAGGCTGTTGCTACGGCCACACAAAGAAGCCGCATCCTGCTACTTGGAGGGTCAGTGGGTTTGGGGTTTACCTAAACCCTAAAAGTATGCCCCTAATAGTAGCCATAAAGGCCATTATTTTACATACTTTTGGGGTCCAGGTAGGGTTTAGGTTTTGGGTTCCGGGTTCGGGGCTTAGGCTTTATGGACAGAACTGAAAGGGGCCTAGGGTTGTGGACGTATAGCTAGGATTACTTTAGATACTATGAGTCGTAGTCGCCGATCCTTGTATCCCCCTCAATAACCTCTATAACAAATAAAAACCTATAGAATCCCCCTATATAACCCCCTTTAAGGAGTTTAGACTAGGACATATAGAGACCACCCAATTTACGGAATCTGCCCTGGAATCGCGTAAAACGACCAATTCTACCTGTTTATTCTGGGTTCATACTGATCCCCAAAATGAATCCCGGGTCCCAGACCCCCGGACCCATTATATTACAAGCTCCCCCATACGACACTTTATGTTTTGGGGGGGAGACATATTATGCAAATATCAGGGTGAGGGATACTGACTATTAGTTTGAAGTTGGAAGGGACTACAGAATTTTCCACACACCCCAAACCCAAAACCCTAAACCGCGTGGCTTATAACCGCACATAGCACTGCGCCATGGACCTCCAATTATGATTTGGCATTGTGAGTGCTGGGGCTTTCGGGACGACAACTGTATAGGAACGCGCTTTGAGGTTTAGGGTTTGGGACTTTTTGATTGATGACCCTGCTGAGTCGGTGCCACTTCCTGGAACCTATGAGAGGCAGAAGAAAGAGTAGCCCCAGGGTCCCTTGAGGCCACAAGACCAAAGTACAAAGCCCCCGACCTAAGCCTTAATGTAGACCCCCTGATTAAGAACCCCCCTCCCCTTAATAGGGATTATATTAAGCATCCTTATATTAAGGCCCTTAAAAGGAGAGGGTTTATTTATCATGGGTCCACATTAAACCCCTTTCATCCCGCGGTCCCGATTTTTCCTAGTAGACAACAAAATGTGAATGTGCCTCCAAAGGGCCCATCTGAAGGTTCAGGGCTTAGGGCCTATTTAGTGTTAAGTGTTAAGGGTTTAGTGGCCTAATTAAGGTTCAGGGTGATTAGGGGCCCTAAGCCCTAAACCTTCAACCCTAAACCCTACACCCTGAACCCTGAACCCAAAATCCTGAGGTTCTAAAATCCGAAACTTAGGTCTGCCGTTGGCTTGGCACCGCAAACGTCCTTGCCAGAGCCGGAAAAGTCTGCTACCGCTGACCACGTGAACCCTTAATGATAAGCATTCCCGGCATAAGCCAAAAAAGTCTAAACTGTTTAGGGTTTGGGGTTTAGGGTTAAACTCATTAAAGGAAGGTTATATAAGGGATCACATAGGGGAGTATGTTGGGGGTTATGGAGGGGGTACTAGGACTTTCGATTATAGATCACATGATAGGAGTACTCAAGTGTTAGCGAAGGCTGGACGCGACCTTTTGAAGCTGGCTATCCCTGAACCCAACCGCCTATTCTGAACCCCCAAACCCTAATTCCTCATTCCGAAGCTATACGGAAGCCGGCCTAGCAGGAGGAGATTTCGATGCGCGCTCCCACCGTTGCACGCTGATGAGCCAACACAAGATTGTGCAGCAGCCTTCTCCAGGGCTCCCAGCTACCTAAACAGTAAGCTACTGGGTTATAGGGTTTAGGGTTTAGGGTTTAGGGTTACCTGTAGGCTAGATATAGAACCCAGAACCCATTGTTAAGGTAACTGGAGCTCTGGGGAGAATCAAAGAATAGACACCCCGGTAAGGTTCAGGATTTAGGACATTTACAGCAAATCTTTGCCTCTAACCCACCCCAACGCTTCTGTGTGGCCCAATAGTGTAAAGTGTCCCCCCCAGCAACTAACACAAGGGGTGGGAGGCTTGGGGTTAAAGAGTCGAGGGCTCTCCAGTAAGTGAGGGTTTACAGCTTTCAGCGCTTGCTGTGCTATGAGTTCAGGGAATTCCCTAAATCTGGGGCCTTAGGGACTTTGGGGTATATCAATTTGGGACTAAGAGGAAACAGGCGGCCTGTTCTTTTAAGACACTCATTTGAGCTATAGTCTGGACTCCAAGTATCCCCCTTGACAACCCCAATCTTATATACTCCCCTGTATAACCCCCTTTAAGGAACTTAGATTACCCTCATTATGGCTTTTTAGCGCGCTTCCCCGCGCGGCTCAGAATAGCACAAAGTAGGTACCATTTCCAAATTGAGGGTTCAGGGGTAAGGCACGGACTTTCGAGAGAAAGAATTCAGGCAAGTACCTGCTCTTGTAAACTACGCGAAGGGATTAGTGGCATGCGCTTGGGTTTATGGAAAAGGGAGTTCGGATTTAGGGATTGCAGGGTTTGAGCGTGTCGGGTTTACTTCCCAGTGCAGAATTAAACCCCTAAACCCTAAACCCTGAGTGGCGGAGCGGATAACCCTAAACCCTAAACCCTAAAAAAGAATCCCTTGGTAATCCTTTGGACTAGTTCCCCATGGTCATTCCCCCCACTCTCCCTTAACCACTAAAGGGACTTTACTGGGAACCCTAAAGAGGGAACCGCAAGAATGTAGTAGGAACATAATAGGACTATACCTACCAGGGTCCTTATATTCTATTATATTCCTACTATATTCTTGGGGTTCCCTGTTTGAGGTTCCCATTGGAGCCCTTTTAACCACCCGTATGTGTAGGGTTCAGGCACGATACTCAGAATCACTGGGTGGCTGTTAAGTAACTTAAAATACATTGCTATGATATGGATACATGTGAAGTAACAGCGTTTCCTTCTTATAGCAAACCCTTAACCCTTAACCATCCCAGAATCAGGACCAAGCGCTTTCCACATGGATCCCACGCCCAGCTTCCAGGGAGTGCAGCAGAAAACAAACACCGATGCACAATAAAGGTTTCCAGTCACTTTGGCAAACCTATAACTCCTCTATATCTGTATATATACATGTACATGTATAAACATGAACGAATATATGTATGTGTATATAGATAGATATGTGTTCTGTAAGGATATATTTTGCGCTACGGGGTTGAGGGTTGAGGGGCTAGGCTTAGTTGGCCACGGGGATGAGGACTACCAAAAGGGCTTAGCATGGGGCACTCGAAAGCCAGGCTGTTTAGGATTTGGGGTGTAGGATGTAGGGGTTAGGTTTCAGGATTGACGGTTCAGAGTTTACGTTTTAGGATTTAGGGACTACATTTTTGTAGACTTCCCTCAAAAGGTTCATGGTTACCCAGTCAGCCACTATAAGGGGCTTTAGGGGGACGGCTGTGGGAGCTCACTGTAAAGAAACTTTCCTGGACTAAACCCTGCACCCTGATGTTGGATCCCGGTTAGTGTGGGGTCCCCTATGTGTGCCAAGCTTCGCCGAAATTATTCAGCACCCCCTAGGTTCGGTCGTTTGGGGTCTCTAAATTGTGAAGTTGCACGGCCAAAAAAAAACGGAGAATAGTTTAATAGAAACCCCTCTAAATGCTTTCTAGAACTCTTCTGATCTATTACCGAGCAATCCCTCCTATTGAATTTTGTTTAAAGATCCAAAACAACGGAATGTTTGGGAGTACCCCCCTCCATTAAATAGGGACCCATTTTCTTTTAGGCGGGGCCCTACACTAATCAGGACCCCACATTAACACTAAACCTGCTGGAGTCCACTGTAAAAGAAAGCTCGCCTGGATCTAAATCCTTTCTCCTGGTGAAGTCATCCTTAGGCTGCAACCATACGTAAGTCCAAAAGCCTACACTCCCCGCAAAAAAACTCAAACCCTAAACCTAAAAAGAGGTTCTAAAAGACTACGGCCTTTTAAAAGGAGGCTTTATGGGGTTCCACAGAGGCCCGAAAAGACGTCCTGAAAGATTACCTCTTTCATAAGCAGGCTATACCATGTCAGTTTGGGGAAGATAAGCCATTATGAGTAATCAGGTCTGACATGGCTTAGGGTCTAGGGTTTAGGGCTTGGGATTTTGGGTTTGGGGTCTAGGGTGTGGGGTTTAAGGTGTAGAGTTTGAGTGAGTGAGTGAGTGAGTGAATGAGTGAGTGAGGAACGACCCGGGGTGCACTCCGGCCTTCGGAAACGTTCCCTCCCGACCTTCTGTTCCCCCCTCCGCGTACGTCATTGGGGAGATCCAGCGAGAGTTCCACCAGGCCCCTCAATCTGAGGAGGGAGAGGTGCCACCCGAACCTCCATGGGCCCACCCCCCAAGCTGAGCTTGGGTTGGATTTGGGCACTTGGCAAGACAGCCCACTTCTCGGGAACACAAGCTCTTCCC
>CAJNIZ010019946.1:7772-27384 GCA_905231905.1 Symbiodinium pilosum | reverse complement strand
CACGAGGGTACTAAGCTGGGGGCACCGTCTCAGAGATGGGGCATGGGGTGGTCGTACCAAACACACACGCACACACGCACCGGCAGCGAGACTAAGGCAAAAAACAACGCTCCGATTATTCCCGCATTCCTGCACAGACTCAATCATTATCCCCTTGGCGTGTGGGGGCAATGCCTGTAAAGGCTTTGGGGTTTAGGGTCTGGGGTCTAGGGCTTCACGTTTAGGAGTTTGGTGGTTTAGGGTTTGGGGTTTAGGGCAATCTAAGCCCATGACATCCCAAGACTATGCCCAACAAGGACACCCAAAAAAATCCCTTACATCCTTCGGGTTGCTAGGGGACCCCTTTTTGGGGTTATATTGGGATAATGGAAAATCACATGGAAACGACCATATACTTGAGGTCTAGGGTTTAGGGTGCTCCGCAACCAGCATTTCTGCCTCACACACAACCAATCACCAGCTAGAGACTTCTGCTCTTACGCTGATGCTAGAGACTTCTGCTCAGCTCTTACGCTGATGCGGGGTTTTCCACAAATTGGAAGGGTGAGAGGGGGTCCGTTTTGGGAAGTACCTTGAAGAAGAAGTATGCATCTTTGAAATACATAAGGGTGACCCCCTCATCTTGGGAAGTGATCACCTCTACAAGAGCCTGCGCTGAAAGAGCCCAGCCGATAGCTGCGGAATCATCATCTCAGGTCCTATAGACCGCGCACTGCCTTTTAGTTGTATATCTATATCGATTCTACCTGTATGTATGCATTGTATACACCCATAAGCAGGTATCTTGCGTGAGCTTGCAGTTGGCTTAGCGTTGGCAAAGCTTGCAGCGCATGAAGGGGCTGTCTAGTAGCTCCCGTAAGGTCCAAGTACTGAAAATTCGGCATGCTCCTTCGAAACAAAGCCCAACATCTGTTGTCATAAGCACAAAATACCTTACCTAAACCCTAAACCCCCTGTACTTGGACTGCTTGGGGCCTACCGTGTCAGCAGCACAGCAGAAAGGGATCCCGAATAGCCCACCGTCACGGGAGGATTGTCTCTGCTGGTGCCAAGGTTGGCCACGCGCGCGGCCATGTAGTATGTGTAGGAACCTCAGTCACGTCAACCCTGTAAGGGTTTAGGGCTTAGGGTGTTGGGGTTTAGGGTTTTGGGGTTTAGGGTTTTGGGGTTTAGAGGGTGGGTGTTTTGGGTTTAGGGTTTGGGGTTTGGGGGTTTAGGATTTTGGGGTATTGGGGTTTCGGGGTTTTGGGGTGAGGGTTTAGGGTTTAGGGTTTGGAGTTTAGGGTTTGGCGTTTAGGGTTTAGGGACCCCAAGCCCTCAACCCAGGAATGAAACCCAAAGCGCCTGATGAGAATGATGAGTCCACGCTTAAAGTTATCTCCCAGGATAATAGGTATCATCGTATCATGCACCCACACACACATCAAAGCAAAAACATGAATAGATATATGTATGCTTACCATCGATCGAACTTACCACGATCACAATACCTGTTTTTGTGTGGCAGGCAGGCTGTCTATTTACTCTCAGGCTTATCCGTTCCTGAAACAGTACCCGGGCCTCAACTTGCAACTAAAAACCCTGAAGCCTACTGTAGGGGCCTGAGTAAGTGCCAAAAAGTCTTGAGGCCTAGTTGAGGTACCCTATACTATACGTAAACGTAGCAGGCATCTAAAACCGGAATAGTGGTGATTCATCAGGCCCCTACATGACCTGGTACGAGGCCAGGAAGCCCAGTGATCCAGGAGTGTCGACCACTAAGCCAGCAGGGTACTCGCTGGATGCGCCATAGTCGGAGAAGACCTGAAAACATGGGATTTCATTATTGTGATACCCAAGGTATGGAAGCCTTGCTACAGGGGCTTTCATACTCCCAGCATCCCCATTCATAACCCCTATACTACTCCCCTAGAATCTAACTCCCTTCATCTCCCTCTTAGAGGAATTTAGACTTGGTAGTTTCCCTATAAAGGGGGACCTCAATATAGACACCAAAATACTATAATCCTTATTCTGGGGACCCCCAAAAAGGTACCCCTAATTTTGGGAAACCCTAAACCCTACATGACCTCTGCGGAACCCCTATATAACCCCCTTATTGGTACCCCAAATTTTGCAGGGATCAAACCCTAGATCCTAAAATATGGTTGGTTTGGGCTTTAGAGATCAGGGCTTGGGGTCTGGCTTAAGGCTTTGAATGGTACTGAGGGATGCTTGGCCCTTAAGCTAGGGGTTTAGGGCTTAGGGTGTAAGGTTTAGGGTTTAGGGTGTAGGGTTTGACGCCTACATCCCGAAACCTAAGCCCTAAACATTATGCGTAACTCTATTGACAAACACTAGCTATAGGAAGATCTTATGGCCGTTTGTCAAAAATGGAACACCCGGATTCTAGATTCATTCTACTATCATTTCCTGGCAAGTTACTGATATCCCCCTAGACCTATGATAAGAAAATATTTCAACTACTTCCTTAGAGTCATTCTATCATGACTACCGTAAAATGAGAAGTAGTTCTAGGGAAACTATAGTTCATGTTAGACGTGAAGCAAGAAGTCATATGAAGACCATGTTTTCCAACAGAAACCACCATCCCCGAACCCTTAAACCCTTATCCGGCGGTAAGTTCAGCTGATTTTGCCTAAGCCCTCAACCCTGAACCCCAAACCCTCTAAGCCCTAAACCACGTGTATACATTCTTCCCCAGTATTGCAGAGGCTCTATATCTCTAGATGGTAAGAGAAGGCCCCACGGCGCCACACGCCGAGCCGAGGGTTTAGGGCGGAACCCTAAACGCTCCGAAGCCAAAATCTATGACAATTCAGCCGGAAATTTTCCGCAAGAAAGCGACTCCGCCACGAAAGACTACTAGAGCAAATGTAGGACCTGCTATCGAGATCCATCTTCCCTGCTGGCCTCCAGCATTTAGGGTTTAGGGGTTAAGCCGCTTAAGCCCTTTACCCCGAACCCAAGGACGCTAAAGGGCCCCAACCCTAAACCCTTAACCTCAGCCCTACAGGCCCTGAACCCCCTAATCCCCAAAACTGTGACAGCCTAGATTCGGCTGACCGAAGCCAATCCCTAAAGGTCCAGGTAATCACCTTCTGTATCAGGGAAACCCCAAACCCCAAGATCCTAGAACCGTATGCCCTTTACCCTCAAGCCTCAACACCTTACCCTGAATCCTCAACCCTTTACCCTAAACCTTATACACCAAACCAAAACCCCAAGTCCTAAACCCTAAACCCCAATTGCTGACCCCTAAACCCTGAATCCTAAACCCTAAACCGTAAGTCTTAAACCCTAAACCCTAACTGTCCCAGCTGCCATGTCCAAGCCATAGTCCTTCTCAGGGAGCCGGGGTTAAAGGGTGGTCCCTTTAAAGGGGTTTAGGGATTAGGGGTTAGAGGGTTATGGGGGATATGTGGCTTTAGGGTTTAGGAATTGGAGCTTAGGGTTTAGGGTTGGGGACTGCAAAAATGTGTAGGTTTGGTACTGTACTTTGGGTTTAGAGATTACAACATGGGTTTTGCGGCTTAGGGCTAAACAGTTTGGAGGTAGTCACGAGGACCTCCTCCCAACAACAACAGGCAGGGGGACGCCTGGGAAAGCTCAAAACCCTAAACCCCAAGTCCTAAACCCTAAATCCCACTCCCTAAATCCTAATCCCCAAATCCTAAACCCTGAACCCTAAATCCCAAAACACCAAAATTTCTGGGAGGAGCTGCAGCTTAAAGTCAGTCGGGTTACATCAGATCCTGAAACCCCTCCTGGCACACTGTCACACGGCCCTGTCACGTGCCCTGAACACCAAACCCTGAAGCCTAAATGCAGCTGACCTTCAATCTAGGGACCTTGGGAACCTCAAGAATATAGTGGAATAGACTAGGAATATAGGGACCCTGGTAGGTATATTCCTTGCATATTCCTACTATACCTTTGGGGTTCCCTGTTCGGGATTCCTACCACAGCCCCTATTATGGGGGCCCAAAAAAGGACGATTATAGGAATCCGTGCCCTCCCTATGAAGCACCAAGGCGTTTATTGGGCTTTCAGTCTTGGGCACCAAGTATCCGTTTTAGGGCTTAGGGTTTAGGGTTTAAGGCTTATCTGTTCCAATGAATTTAGCCCGGATTCCGGGCGATACAGTCATAGCTGCAGCACAGCGCCATGCAGATTAGAGATCATTGAATTATGAAACACCTAAAAATAACATTCCCTAAACCCTAAACTCTGGCATGCGGGAGTCGCTATAGACCATGACCCTCATGATAAGGACTCCCTTGATAGGGGCTCAAATTTCGGAAACACCCCTACTTTAAATAATAACCCTACATATGAGCCTATCATCATACGGCCATCCCAACCCCTAACCAAGGCCCCCCAAAACCCTTAAAGCCCCAAGCCCTATCACCCCCTAAACCCTAAAACCAACATCCTAAACCCAAACACTTATTCATTCTTCCTTCCTTGCCTGGCTGACTTAAAGATAAGCCATTTCTAGCAAAGCATACTCAAAACCATCCGAACCTAGCCCTGCGCCTAGGGGTCCCGTAGGATTTAGGCTAGGAATTGGGGTTTAAGGTTTAAAGTTCAGGGATAAGGGTTCAGGGATTAGAATTTAAGGTTCAACGTTGAGGGTTTAGAGTTTAGGGTTTTCAGTTTTAGGGTTTTGGGCCACCGGCTCCTTGCAATAAGGGCTGCTGTATTGGAGGGGTGCTGGGGTGCCCCTCATTTTGCGAGGCTCACCCTTAGCAAAAGTATTCCTCTTACATGTCTCTAGATCCAAACCTTGCCCCCCACAACCCTAGCCCCGAAACATGAATTTCCAAACTGAAAACATAGAAAACATACGGTCACGTTGCAGCATCCCCAAACCATGACTCCGACTTCTCGAGTCTCAACCACACAACAAATCCCATGAATACCGTAATTAGGACAAATAGACAAAGCTCCCCTCAGGAAACCTAACCCAAAACTGAACATCCTAAACCCTAAGATTTAAACCGCGTAACACAAAATCCTAAATCCTGTACCCAGTAATCCTAGACCGCAAGCCATACTCCTAAGCCGAAAAATACAGTCTAAGCCCCATACCCTAAATCCTCGTGCAGATCTATGTACCAAGCCCCAAACTCTTCACCCGGAAGCATTAACCCTACCACCAAACCCTAAGCCATAAACCAAGGAGCCCGAGGCCCAAATAGAGCGCCTGGCAATCCCAAACCCTGCGTCCCAAACCATAATGTTTGATCCCGATTATAGGAGCGTTGATTGTGCGAAGTTTCGCGAGATGATTCAGACCCCCCTGATTCGTTTGGGGGGTTTAATTGTGCGAAGTTGCGCGCGGAAAAAAACTGAGAATACGTGACTAAAAAATAAGCCCGATTCCCTTTCAAGCGCATGGCAAGCAGTAAGGTTTTTAGTTTAGGGTCCTAATCCAAGCTGCCATTTGTCACTTAGACTAGAACCCTTTTGTCGAGAGCTTCCAGAACCTCAAACCTCCGGATTTTGAGGACCACAAAACTCCGGATTTTAAAGGTCCTTGCCAGGTCCAGAACTATAGATTTCTTATGAGACCGCCTATTCGAGGAGGCCTAGCAGTGATTTTTTCTCAAGGGTATGTAGTCCAGCAGCTGCCCAGATCCGGAACAAGACGAATGTTTTGGGGGGTCTCAATTATCCGTCAAATCCGGGACCGCCCAAACTAGCGGAAACCTGAAACCTTTGAATTTTACAGCCTTTCCAGGACCTCAAGTTTCCGGAATTTGAAACCTGAGAGCTCCGGATTTTGAGATTCCAAGCCAAATCCAAAACTATAGATTTCTTATGAGACCGCCTATTCAAGGATGCCTAGCAATCATTTTTCCTCTGGGGTAATCCAGCAGCTGCCCAGATCCTCAATAATCTGGATTTTTTTGAAGGTCTCAAGTATCCGCCAGATCGAGGGACCCTGAAAATAGCAGCAAGCAAAAACATTGGAATTTTAAAGGGTCAGCCCTAAAAAAGCATGATGTTTCAGGAAATAATGTATCCTTCCTGTTGCTCTAGCTAGTATCACTACGATAATTAGGAGTCTTCTTGCTCTTAAAGGCTATTCTGATCATCCGTATTGTCAAAAGCTTTCTTATGCCTGTTCTTACTTGTATTACTTTTGTCTTACAGCTGTTGTTGTCGGTATTTGCTGGTAGTCAGCCACAAACTCTTAAACTTAGGCCCTCAAGTTGCGCTGAGCCACAGCGCCTTTGCTGTAGCCGGTCTCTCCGACAGCTCGGCTCAGGAGCAGCCTTAAAAGCTAAGGCATTGAACAAGGCTCCAACCCAAATGTGTAGAATAATGGCCGTCATCCCAAAAAAATGTAGAATAATGGCTCTCGGCTGGCTATCTTGACACCTAGCACTCGTGGTGTCCAGGAAACGGCTAACGGGCGCGCGATGCTTGCCCAAAGGCCTTGCTAAGGGTTGAAGGTTTAAGGGTTTAGGGTTTAGGGTTTAAGGGTTAAGGGTTTAGGAAGGGGAGCCTACAGCCATGGTCATCGTTGACAACTGCTAAAACACCTTCGCTGGTCTTGCAACAGGGTATTATATAAGTGATTGCGCGATGCTACTGTAAGTCCTGAAAAAATGACAGGTGGGTATTTCCGGATCTAAATCTGGTAAGAGGTGAGTCCGTGGGCACCCGCCTGAGATGTCCTCAAAAAATTGCAGGACCCAAGGAGCAAGCAACGCGCATCACAGAGTGCTAGCCGCTGCTAGCCATGCTCATCGTCATCCAGATGCGGAAGCTTGGCTGAGCCGGGCGTTCGCGGCATGCTGAAACAAGGAGAGGCACCTCACGGCTGCTTCCGCGGTCTGGGGGCAGGCGGCCTGGGCTCCGGGGCAGGCTGTTTGGAATGGCTTCACTGTAGGGATAAAAAAGGACTATATAGGATCGTATAGGGAATAGGGTTATGTAGGCGCTAAAATTATATAGGATTTAGGGATATCACCCCAATGATGGAGAATCAAATGGAAACGAACCTGGGGAATTAAGTGGAAGCTGGGATTATGTAGAGCTTATAGGGATTATATTATCCAACCTATGCTACTTAGCCGCTTCTTAGCTTGCGCTACCAAAGTCCGTGGCGATGTTCCAACGCTCACGTGTAAATCTAGGGGTCAGGAGGTATGCTGAGGGAAGCCTGAAGAACTAAAAGCAGTTTGTGAATGTAATATGCGAAGCCGCGAAGCCGAAGAGCAACCCTGGACCCATGGAGCCAGGTGAGAAAGGGCCCCATGTAAACATCGCTCAAGCATAGGGGGTTTAGGGTTTAGGCTTTATGGGACTTGCCTCGTTGCAAGCGCAGTTCAGAGGCGACGTCTGCGACGAACTTCATGCAGTGACGGGCGACAGCGATGAGCTGGCAAGCATGGAAAGAGAACCATATCCCATTTTGTTACCATGTATAGATAACCATGTCCCCCTATGCCGATTCTCCCACGCGAAGCCTAGGCATTGACGTGAAGCATCGCCTTGCATCTGCTTCCACTGGGTTACTGCTAGGGCATTCTTGAAATTAGTATAAAGCCCCATTACTTACATATATATATATATATATATAAAATGCGGTAATACTTAAGTGAAATAAAAACCCCATACCCTAAACCGCGTCGGGCCTTTTCGTCAGTGATGTCGTAAATGGAAGCTTCTGCGACACCCCATACGCTGCCCACCTGAAAAGTGAGTTTGGGGTTTAAGGTTTAGGTGACTCTAGCTTCCGGAATTTGAAGCCTGAGAACTGCAGATTTAAAAGTTCCAAGCCAGGTCCAGAACTATAGATTTCTTATGAGACCGCCTATTCGAGGAGGCCTAGCAATGATTTTTTCTCAAGGGTAAGTAGTCCAGCAGCTGCCCAAATCCTGAATAATACGAATGTATACGAATGTTTTGGGGGGTCTCAATTCAGAAAGGTTTGAGGAGTTTAGAGGATTTCAGTTTTCAGAAATGGTTCAGAAGGGTTTTAGGAGAATTCTAGATTAGAATTCTCCTAAAACCTTCTGAAACATGTCTGAAAACTGAAATCCTCTGAACTCCTCAAACCTTTCTGAATGCCTTCAGAAACGCTTCTGGTCTATTACTGAAGCCGACCCTGATCCATCCTATTGAATTTAATTCAAACCTAGGATCCGAGCCGATCCTGGTCCCTCCTATTGAATTTGATTTATTGAACTTGGTGTAAACCTAGGACTTTATCCGATCCTGATCACTCGTATTGAGTTTAATTTAAACCTAGGATCCGAGCCAATCCTGATCCATCCTATTGAATTTCATGTAAACCTAAGATCTGAGCCGGTCCTGATCTCTACTATTGCATTTTATGTGGACCTAGGACCCGAGCCGACCCTGATCCCTCCTAGTAAATTAAACTGAAACCCTAGGATCCAAATTATTCTGATGCCTCCTATTGAATATTAATTAACACCTAGAATCCAGATTTGCTTGGGGGTCCCCCTCACACTAAATAGCCTCCTATTTTCGTTTGAATAGAGGTTTCCCCAAGGGGCCCATTTATACCTTCTGGGATCACAGGCGCCGCCGGCCCGTGATTCGGTGTCAGAACTATGAAGGGGTGCCCAAGTTTGCGCCGCTGTTTGTGAGCACGGCGTGGTTGGTGTTGGGGCGAGCAGGTTGCCAGCACCTTCGCTGCAGACAAACTATCGCGCTCAGAAAAACACAAGGTTTGTGGAAAGTAGGAGTTTAGCGCGCCAGCCCGAAACCCGAAAAAACAACCAAAAGCGGGTGGAAGCCTGCGTAAGCAAGGGGGTGGGAAGAGTCAACCAACAAACTACTTGGTTGTTGGAGTTCTACTATGGCATGTGCCTTTGCAAGAGTGCACCCCCACAAGGCCCCCCGCCCACCATACTCCGGGGTGCATATGGGCGCCATTTCAACACAGAACTCATAGACGCTGTGCGGCAAGAAGCCCTTGAATCCTAATCCGTGAGCCCTAAGCCCTTCTTTGCAGTCCTCAGAGAAGCCCAAATTCTGGGCCGAGGCTCCGGGAACCTCCTTCAGGGCAGACGGAGGGGAAGCAGAGATGTAGGCTTTGTGTTCAGGGTTGCGTCGGGTTTCGGGTAGGTGGCTGTATGCACATATGTATAGCCTAGATTTCCATATACCTGCATTATGGATCCTGGGCTCTACACACCCTGTAATTACATAGCCCAGTAGCCTACCAGTTGGGTAACTGGCAGCCCTAGGCTAGGGTACGCCCAAAGCCGTAAACCCAGAGAGAGAGAGAGAGAGATACACATATATGTATACATATATGTACGCAGAAGTGTTGTTGTCCTTCTGTATTCGTGCGTATATATATATATATGTATATACACATATTGCCGGTATAGGGTTCAGGATGTGAGGTGGTTCAAGGTTTGGGCTTGAAAATCCTCAGCACAAGGGTCTCTGTCTTAGTTTAGGGGCTAGGATTCAGGGTTTAGGGGGAGTTTGCTGGGTGCATTAATAAATCATGGGTCTAGACGCCTAAACCCTAAACCCCTAAACCCCTAAACACCTTAGACCCTAAACCGCGTGGCTAGTGCAGGGTTCATGGTTTGAGACATCAGCGGACAAAATGTGCAGGATTCTGTGCCTTTGCGATCCCAGGGTTTAGGGTTTAGGGTTCAGGGTTTAGGATTGCAAGCCTATGCTGTGGATCCCCTTCGTGCTTAGGTAACGATCCCTCTTGCTCTATGCTAATAGAATACAAATCTATATGAGCCCTGGCTTGGGACCCATGCAGGCCCAACATTGATGAACACCAATCTTGCAACTATAAATAGCATTTAGAAGAGGTGCTATTGGCAGTTGCTGCGGCACGTCTAGCTCAAATATCCCAACCCCACACGCAGACTCCGGCACTTGACAATGGCGTCCTTTCTCCTGAAGACGGTGAAGTGGGCTTCATAGAAGTGGCTGTGCGGGTTGCAGTCTATGTGATACCTCAGGCCACAAACGCCCTACCAACATAGACGCCATGTGTCATGAGACATGTTGGGGTGGGGTGCAGGTTGCTGAAGCATGCCTGCCTTGAGGCCTCATTTGTTAACTCTCTCACTCATATGCCACTTGGAAGGGGGACACTGTCTTTCCCAAGAATGCTCTTCGGGTATGTGCTAGGTAAAGCCTCCACCCGTGATGGATCACAACTTTGCGGCTTAGCCTGCTCCCCTCTGTAATATCCCTACCCAGGGGCTCTTATGTAGTTCCTTTTTGGGGGTTCGACTTTTTCAGTAAGAGTTTATGCCCTAAACCCTAAACCCGAGGCCCTAAATCCTAAATCCTATCAACCTCAAGAAGGACGACTAAACCCTAAACCCCAAACCCTAAACGGTCCTAAGCCCTCTAGCCAAATTACCCCCAAAAAGGACCACATAGAGAGTTTCTGGCGGCCTGGGAAGCCGGCCCTGGGAAGCTCTGGAAAACCCTTTGAGGTCCTTATTTAGAGCTATGCGGTAGACGCGCTGCTAGAGAGCCCCTCGAAAGGGTTGTCTAAACCCTAAACCCTAAACCCTAAACCGCAGGTTCAAGAGGCTCGAGCGCCCATGTTTATGGTCAACGGCGCTCTCGCCAGTTTAGGTTTTAGGGTTTAGCGCTAGATAGCCACCGCAATACTGTACTTGGAGAGGGGGACTTCGTAAGTAAGCTAGTAAGCCCTATAACCCATATAGTAAGCAAATCGTGCTATCCCCAAAATTAACCACCGGGCAACGAAAAAAACCCAAGCCCAATGAGCTATATTCTAAACTCCCGGCAGTATCCCTCTTACTAGCCCCTATACTACTCCCCTATATAATCCCCCCTCAAGGAGTTTAGACTATGGCTCAAATCGTCCACCCCCCTTTTTTTCAGATTTCAGAATACAGCCTTGGCGGCTCACAGCTCCAAATGTCAGCCCCTGAAGCCTACGCCGTCACCCCAAACCCAAGGAAGGCCCTACAACACCTAGCTAATTTATATAGTTAGAATAACTTATAAACGAACCACCCTAGACCCTAGACCCATTCAGGGCGAGGTCGGGTAAGGCAGTTATTTTGTTGCTGTGTGCGAAAGCTGAGGTCTTGGCACCAGCAAGATGCGATCCCTGGGTCTCCTAGCTGCCAAACGATTAGGGCTTAGGGTTGAGGTTTTAGGGTTTAGGGGTTTAAGGTTTAGTTTTTAAGGTTTGGGGTTAAGGGCTTAGGATTTGGGTTTGAGGGTTTAGGGCTTAGGGTTTAGGCTTAAAGAATAAGGTGTCAGGTTTGGGGACTGGGTTCGTGAGCCCTGCCTGCCAGTTTGGGCTGCGGTGCTTCAAGCTTTAAGGCATTGCATCAGTAGCTCAGGCTCTTGGACTTGGGGTGTTTGACTTTGGGGGTTGTAGGGCTTGAAGTCGTGAATTTAGGTTTTGGGGTACAAGAAACTGGTTCTAAGCATCGCAAGCACGCAATACCATACGGCCTCAATTGATGTTGGGGTTTAGGGTTTGGGTTTCGCATCCCTAGATAAACCCTAAATAACCCCTTGATAAACCTTATTAAAACCCTACATAATTCCAAAAATACCCTAGATAAAGACTATATAACTCCCCTAAACCCTAAACCCTACTATATAACCCATATTCTACCTTTAGGAGCCTGTGGCTCGTCTCAGAAAGTTGGTACTTCTGGTTCTGGCCTCAGGGTCTCCTTGCATGATCCCCTCCCTTTGATATTAACCCCCCCCTAAAGGGGTATATAGAGGTTATTATTGGGGTTTAGGGTTTAGGATAACATTAGGGGAGGGGAGTACTGGTCAGGTAAGGGAGCCCTTATGAACAAGCCATGCCCAATTTGGAGAACGCCCCTCCAATAGACAAATGCAATCAGAGAGCGCCTTCGGATAGAGTGTGTACTAATTATTCTCATATACCTACACTGACCGACGACGACGACTGCTACCGCTACTACTACTGCTGCTGCTGTTACTGCTACTATACTGCTACTACGACCACGACCACAAGTACGAGGTCAGCGTCGACGTAGACCCTTACCCACGCCACTCATGTTCTTATCACTGCTGTGCTATAACGTAATCCTTGTGCATCTACAAAACTATAGCACAGAGGTTGGCAAGGCGAGAGTGCTCCTGACGATGCACTTCAGCGACATTCCAGGAATTTCTGTCCAGCTGGCTTCCGCGATCTCTACAGGTTCTGCGGGCCGCACTGGCCTCAGAGGAAGTTGGGAGATGCGAGCTTTTTGATGCTGGCTCGTCTAAGCTGGGTACACAACTGCTTTGCATACGAAGTGCTACAACGTTGAATACTTGCATGTGGGCATGGTCAAAATGAATTAGGGTCGTTGTTCAGGTGCCCTCAGTATGGGAGTCATATCATACAAGGGACCCAGACTGGGACCAGTCCCTAAGGGTCCAAGGACCCAAACAATGGGGCTTCAGGTCCCAAATACCAATAACATTATGGTATTTGGGCCCTAAAACCTTACTATTTGGGTCCTTGGACCCTCAGGGATTGTTTTTACAGCCCCACATTTGCATTCCAGGATGAACACGGAGGTTCTGCTTGAGACAGGAAAATCTTGGACGTGCTGCAGCATTTGAAGGTGTCCCAAGATTAGAGGTCCCTTTTGGGGGCCCGTTAGCATATACTGGGTCCATATTGCGGTCTCCCTGTTCAGGGAAACGACCATTTGGCTATAGCTGACGGCTCTCAGCAAATCGAACTTGCATTTAATACAAGGGATCGTACGGGAATCAGGGCCGCAAGAAGGTACAATTCCAATTTCAAGTTTGCTCCAGCATGGAAGGAGCTGCGTAGCTGAATTGTTATTGAACAGCTCAGGCTGAGTTGCCATGAGTGATGAGGAAGCTGTATGAGTCACCATATATCCCAGGTGAGCTGTCTGTAGGAGCTTTAGGGCAACGGCCCAGTCACAAGATGGCCAGGCAAGCGCACAAGCGCCAACCTTATGAGCGAGCAAACAGCAAGGGCGTCAGTGCAGTGGTTTACGGCTCCCGGTTGAGGATGTAGGGTGCTTGGAGCATCAGGGGGACTTCGTACAGAAGGTTAGCAGAGTAACCCCGCAGCCTATATAGTGACCATAGTTACCCCGATTACTAACTTACTTAATACGTCCCCTGACCATCCAACTGAAACTCATGTCGGGCTAAACTTTCCTGTCTTCAATGCCAAATTCCATGAAGGTGGGCCGCATCAGTCGAAGCATGTGAGCTCTGGGGCAGAAGAGAGTCGGGACCGCATGCCAGGCTGGAGAGTGCTTGGAAAAAAGTCGTTAGTCAGGGGTTAGGGTTTTGGGTTTGGGGAAGTTACAATAGCATGGACAAATTGTACATAACACCAGTTCCACAACATGATAGCGTGACATAAGTTCCTTAGCAGCAAACCGCTTGTTTGTCTGGATTCAAACCGAGTAGGGTAGAAGGTGAGTTCAGCAAAGCCACGTAGCACAAAGCTCCATGTAGGACTACTTAGAAGATGCTTTAATGATATGACCTGAATACATTCGGTGTCTAGAGTATCCTGCTTAGAACCCCGGCTTGCACTGCAAGTTCTATGGATGTGACACGCAAATCATTTCCACAAAGCTAAGTCCCAAGCACTCCTGCTGCTGCTGAGTACAGCCGAACCCTAAACCCTAAACCCCAAACCCTAACCCCTAACCCCTAAACCCCAAACCCTTTGCCCTGAAAGCCATACACCCTAAACCCCTAAACCCATCCACTCCGGCCCAGGTTGCCCCTTCACTTAACTCTGCTTAGAAGTCCCTAGAAGCCCAGACACCTATAGATTGGGTTCCTGTCCTTAAGTCCCTATAGAAATTTGTACTATCTATAACCCAAGGACCTACTATATGGGTACCTGGGCTTCTAGGGAGTAACTAGGGCTCACTAAGGGTGGGTTTAGGGTTTCGAATTTGGGGTTTTGGGTTTAGGGCCAAGGCTAGTAGCCTTAATCAAGGGAGCACAGGGGAAGCCACGAAAAATGTTGGAACCCTAAACCCTAAACCCTAACGGACCCATGCGAGGTGTCGCTCTTTGCAGCTCGTGGAGCGGAGGGACCCAGAGGTTCAAATGTTGCTGGAATCTACTAAGCCCACAATCCTGAGACCTAGGCCCTTAAAAAGCAACACCCTAAACCTAGCAAAACCCTTGACCCCAAAAATCAAAAGCCCCAAGACCTTAAATCCTAAAACCCTTCAAACACTAGACTCTCAAACCCTAAAACCATAAACCTAAACAAAAACTCAAACCCTACGTCAACCCTAAAATCATAAACCCTACGCTTCAAAACGCCTCAACCCCAAACCCTAAAACCCCAAACCCTACACTTTGAAAGCCCAAAACCCTAAACGCTAAACGGTACTTGCTGAGTTTGGCACTGCCGCTCATTCTGAAGAGTGGCAGAGACCCCCGACCTCGGCAGAGGGACGATGGCTGGTTTAGGGTTAAGGGGTTGGGGTTTGGGGTTAAGGGTTTAGGGTCTGGGGTTAGGGTTTGGGGTTTAGGATTTGGGGTTTAGGGTTTGGGGTTTGGGGTTTAGGGTTTGGGATTTAGTGTTGGGGGTTTAGGGTTTAGGGTTCAGGGCTAAGTGTTTAGGGTTTAGGGTTTAGGATTCGGGGTTTAGGGTTTAGGGTTGTCAATGTCAACTTGTTGGGCCCTTGTGAGTTGATAAGGGATTGCTTATGGGGTTTTACGGTGTAAGCAGGGAACATTCCTAGATAACCCCCAGATATGACGAATCCACCAAGAAGGACATCTTGAACCCTAACGGTCCAAGCAACCTTCAAGTTGCTCAGAGGGTCTGTGCTGGCTGAGGGGTCCCTTCGCGATCTAAACCCAAAACCATAAAACCTGCATCCTAGGCCCTAAATCCTACACCCTAAATCCCACACCCCAAACCCTAAATCCTAAACCCTAAATCCTACACCCTAAGCCCTAAATCCTAAACCCTGAACCTATCAAAATTCCGTCTAAGAGCGTTGAATCTGCCCTGGCGCCCTCCAGAAAATACTTTTCTTTCCTTTCCCTAGAAGCCCAGGTACCCATATAGTAGGTCCTTGGGTTATAGATAGTATAAATTTAAATAGGGACCTAAGGACAAGAACCATATATATATATATATATATAGGTAACTGGGCTTCTAGGGTTTGGTGAGCTGGGAATGAAGGTTTAGGGTTTAAGGTGTTTAGGGCTTAGGGTTTTCAGGGTTTAGGGCTTAGGGTTTGGTTAGCTGGGAATGAAGGACCGGAAAAGAAAATGGAAACTACTACAGGCCCCTGTAGTAGTTTCCATCAGGGTTTGGGGTTTGGGGTTTAGGGTTTTAGGGTGTAGGGCTTTAGGATTTTGGGGTTTAGGGTTTGGAAGGACCGGAAAAGACAATGGAAACTACTAGGATGGGTTATATAGGGACTACTATAAGGATCCATTTCTTCATTCCTAGCTGACCAAAGGTAAGCTTTTTATCTGTCTTGTGAGGAGGTTTATAACAAGCAAGAAAGAGTCAGAATGATCATCCCAAAGCCCTTAGCTTTTCAGGCTATGGGAGTTTCCCAAAATTAGGGGTACCTTATTGGGGGTCCCCATAATAAGGATTACAATATTTTGGGGTCTATATTAGGGTCCCCTTATTTTGGGAAACTACCCTATCTCTAGACACTTCCATGTTTACCCGGTAACCTTGCGCAAGTCTTACACAATTCTTGCGTGGAGGTTGGGGTTGGGTTGAGGACTTAGGTGTCAGGCTTTATAGGGTTTTGGGTTGCCACATGCTTCAAGGTGTAGGGCACCCCACCTCAGGCTAAAACCACGGGCATTTAATATGCGCCTTAGGCCTTAGCCGATTCTACACTCAGTAAGACCCGCAAGGGTATGCACGGGAGGGTATAGTTATACGTTATACTTCGTGCATAGGGACCGCAGGAGTAAGGACCATACTGGGCGCCAATCCCCACAACCCTTCAGCGCTGAACTCCTAAACTCGGATCCAAACTCTAAACCCTAAACCATTAACCTGGGATACTGCCCTCAGACTACAGCAGTGCTCCAAACTTGCACTTACATCGCTGCGTGCCGCTCTTAATCCGGGTCCTATGTATGGCTGTCATGCTGTTGGGGGGACAGTAACGGGCAATATCCTGCCATGAGCGCTAAACTCTGCACCCCCCTGCGCCCTAGCCCGTAAGCCCTGTAAACCCTACAACCCCCAAGCCCTGTAATAACCCTATCGCCCCATATAAACCCCTCAACCCTATGAGGCAAAAGCCTAAAACCTCAATCCTACAATCCCTAAACACTCACGCCCAAGACCTCAACACCCTACTGTTTAAAGGGACTGTACTGGGAACCCCAAACAGGGAACCCCAAGTATATATTAGGTATATAATAGGAATATACCTACCAGGGTCCTTATACATTCCATTATATTCCAACCATATTGTTGGGGTTCCCTGTTTAGGCTTCCCATTAGAAATCTTTTATTGTTGATGCGAAACATCCTGCAGGACCCTAGTATACTATAATGCCGTAATTCCCCAATAACCAGGGCTAAAAATGTTTAAACTTTTTATAGAGACCCAAAAAGGTAAAAGTTCTTCTATTGGCCAAGTGAGTAATTGAAAAGGTGTAAGGTACTTAGGGTCATGCAGGATTTTAGTATTCACCGTACCACCACCCAAACCCTGCACCCCAAGGACCCCCCCATAGGTTTGGGGTTCGGGGTCTAGGGGTTTTAGGGGTTTAGGGTTTTCAGGGGTTTTCAGGGGTTTAGGGTTTATGGTTCGGTCCACAAGTCTTAGACATCCTCAGACCCTATACCCTAAACGCTGGCCACTAAACACTCGTGCTCAACATGGCAAGCGCTCAGTTTTCACACCCTCCCGCAGTGCAGCTGTTCTGGAGTCGTCACGGCTGTCCTGTAAGTAGGGTTAGGGTGTACTTGAAGGTTCATGTGACTTAGTATCCGTTTGTAACTGGGCTTACAACCCTACTTGTATTCCCCCTAACTGGACAAAAAGTAGGTTACCCCACTCATAAGTATAGAGTTATATGTTCAGTTCTCAACAGTAATACTAAGTCCCATGAACCTTTGAGTAGGGCATTGGGTCAAGGGGGTTAGCGATGGCTGCTTGGGGTTCAGGGGCTGAGGGTTTCAGTGGCTTCTGGCTCAGGGCGCTAGGGTATTTCTGATCTGCGAGCGACCTTAAAAGGAGTTCCAGGTGAAGGGCTTCATATGAGCCAATAACCCCTACAGTAGTGCCCTGTGTAACCCTAAAAGATCCCTAAAGACCAAAGCTCACATTAGGATTCCAAGGCAAAGGCACTAAGACTGAGCTCTTTTGGGTCTCTGCTAGGGTGAGGAATATGAGTGTTTGGGGTTTAAGGTTTAGGGCACAGGGCTTAGGGCTAAGGGTCTAGGGTTTGGGGCTCAAGGGCTTTGGGTTTGGAGGCTGTTGGTTTAAAGTAGGGGATAAGAGTGTGGGCCTTAGAGATTTCAGGTTCAGGGGCTTAAGGTCTTCGGGTCTAGGCCTCTGGGGTCCAGGGCTACTAAATGTTTAGAAGCACTGGGGGAGTGTTATCTACCACACATCGATACCCTGACCGTCTTCATTTTGATGCGTGCCGCGAGTGTGGTGTACTTCCTTCTCCGTGGCTTAGGGTTTAGGAAACACGTACACACCCTCACTACCCCCCTTTGATGCCAACTATTCCCGTGCAGAATCTCTTCTAAAGAATATACTGAATATTAGTGTGTGTCCCTCTGATGCCAACTATTCCCGTGCAGAATCTCTTCTAAAGAATATACTGAATATTAGTGTGTGTGGGGGGTGGGAGTGTTTCAAGTTCGGGGGACCTAAAAGTATGCAAAATAATGGCCTTTAGGGCTATTATTATGGGTTTAGGGTTATTCTCTACATATTTTGGGGGTTTAGGTAAGCCCTAAATCCTCACTAAAAGGCTCATAGGTAGTTGTAGTTTGGGCAAGAACCAGCACTACTGTAGTTACAGCGTAATTCGGAGACTCACGCAACCCCACTTGAAACCACTCACTCAAGTGCCCAGACGTATAGTCGCCCGCAAGTAGATAAAACTTGGGGTATATGGGGATCTTTTTATAATATACCCAAAGCTATTTTCTATCTCTTAAAAGGAGACTAAAAACCCTGTGCGCTAAAAGCTTTGTGTCCTCAGGTCATCTAGCGAAGGCGACGGGCTTCACGCTCTGTCTCCAAGAGTGCCAAAATGTCTCCTTCTTCGTGGGAAGCGCGGAGGATGGATGGGAATCGAGTATACTTGAAGGTTGATTTGGTAACTAATTCGAACTGGGATTACTTATAATTGGGGTAACTTACATAAGTCCCATTAGGAAGGGTTGCAAGTAGGGTTCTAAGCGCAGTTATAAGGACTTACCAAGTCCCAAGAGCCTTCAGGTAGGGTTTAGTGATAATCGCTGCTTTCGGGATCCTGGGTACTTATTGACGGACAAATACATATAAACCACCCAGGAATTGGTCATAACTATACTTATCTCTGTTTGAGAAGTGGATTTAGAACCTCCAAGTAATTCTCTTGCGGCATGGAAATGCTGGGTGTCTGGATGGGAAGTACAGCGCGGTATACTCTAAACCCAAGCCCTAAGCCCTAAACCCTAAGCCCTTAAACCCTAGACCCTAAGCCCTAAACCCTTAACCCTAAACCCTACTACAGCGCAAGGATCATGTTTGATGGCTCGGAGGTGCTAGTTGGGACATTGGGGATAATGGAAAAGAACATGGAAACTACATTATTATCAATATATATATATATATTTATCACTACTATTATTACGATAGGGTATATATATAGATATATATCACCACATGAGTCATGGCCTAAACTCCTAGTATCCCCACTAATACAACCTATAGCAGTCCCCTAAATGCTCTCTTATATAACCTTTTATCATTTAGATTATGGCTCTCATGCCTCTGCATGATCACCAACTTTATTTGCGGTTCTATGGCCAGTACCACTAACTATCAATTGCGAGTATCATTATCATTAACATCAGTACTGTTACGGTGGATACTAAAAATCAAGCATGACCCTGAGTACCTTATACCTTTCTAATGGTGCTCTAAAGGCGTACCAAAGAACTGCTAATACTACCGCCTTAAGGCCCCAAACCCTATGGCATCCTAAGCCCGAAACCCTGAACCCTAAACCCGATAGCCCTACAACCAAAGCCCTAAATCCTGAACCCTAAACCCTAAAGCATTAACCCCTAAACCGTAAATAGCGGCTTATATAACTAAACATAACCCATATACTGTAAACTCCCTTATAATACAGAAGTTCACTTCTGAGGCGGCGGCCCTCGCGCACGGGGCCCTTCACGTTGCGGATCAAGCTGCGGCCGGCAAGCTCTGGAGCTGTCTCGGTCATGAACACAACGCCTCAGCTTCTCCGAGGTTTAGGGTTTAGGGGGTTCAATATAGGGGTATATAGGAGTATATAGCGATTATATAGAAGTTAATGGAAAAGAAAATGGAAGCTAGGTGTAGGGTTTAGGGGCTAAACTCCTTAAACCCTTAGCCACAAAGCT